>VOPJ01007891.1:211564-276592 GCA_014673585.1 Semibalanus balanoides
ACCATTCGATGCGCAATGAGATGTTAGGAAAAGCCAGCAAGTTTGAAGATTCTGAGTTGAGTTATGAATGACCTGTACGCGAAAAACCTCAAGGGGGGCGATTCGCCCCCCCCCCGACAGTAATAGGGTTAATGCTTCGGAAAACTCCTTAAACATACCAAGATTTGTTGTACACCTATTTATTATACAATTATTGCATTATTACTCTATTGTCTGCTACTCTTCGGAAAAAAATATCAGCTTGAGGTGCTACTCATTTCTTGTTGTCACATACTACGGCGAAATAAAACGCATGTCAGGAGTTCACCCTTGCACAAACGCTTCCTGTTTGTTCGGAGTGGTCCTGAAATGCAGCGAACATAATATATCCATCCGATTATAAGCAATCTGTGTTTTCATTACACAGCGTGCGCTTCTTGGAGGCGCAAAACAGTCCAAAATAGACACCGAAAGGTGGTGAATATCTGACACTTAAATATAAATACTCTTTCACTCGTAGGCCATTTAATTTCATTTGTTTTCGTTACTTGGATTGCAAATATCTTCGTCGACAAATGCCACACGTCATTGTATGAATCATTCTGAAATACCGCGGGAAACTGCATCAGTAGCACATCGCCGGACAATTATAAGTCACCAGCCGTGATTGTCCCATTGTCACCAATTTCTAACATGTGGGACTAGGTATGGACAGAGTGAATGGCTGAAAGACAAGTGAGCATCCGCTTAAACTGCATCATAATATTACGATCCTTAAATGTATTTGGTTGGGGTGCTAAGCAATGATATCATTCTTAATTTTCGAAGCGCAAGTTCCGTGAACGACCAGAACTGATCACAAACTGCCCCTTAAAGTCCCCAATAATCCCTAACGGCGTTAACAGGCAGCTCTGTATTCACCCGGCATTGACTGGGGTCTCAGTCGAACACCACTGACTTGGGGTGGGGGATGGGGGATGGGGGAGGCCTAAGAACGACCGCCCCAGGCTGTCTTCCGAACCAATGATCGCAACGAGACGCACAAGACGGCATTTAAAAGCTCTTAATTAGACGAATCTAAGGCATGCTAAAAATGTCAAATTGAGGTCATATGGCAGGTCACGGTCAGGTAAAAGGTCAATACGACGGATTTGAGTGCATGGACCATACTTTCAATCCAAAGCCTTCAATTGCAACCATGATCACTCAAAGCGCTCTCAAAGGTATGATCCACATCACACAGGAGCTAAAGTGAGAATGTTGGCAAAGGTCAAGGTCAGGTCACAACAGGTCACTTTGAGATAAATATCTACGAAAGTCATGCAACAAATGTTTCAAAAGTAATTTTCTGAGTTTATTTCAACGGTATATGCAAAAATAAATAAACATGAGCGCCACTGGCCCGACCCGACCAGTGGCGACACTTTTGAGAAACTCATATATCTGCAACCACACATCCGATTGAAAGGCGGGCTTCTTTGCTGAGCAGTTCCATCCGACCTACCCTGTTTGAGAACAGTGTCAACTTATGTGACTAATTACCACAGCGCGTGGCGCGTGCCATGTGCGGGGTGTTGAGAAATGTACTGTCACAAAAACTCCGCAACGGCTGGGCAGATTGTGTGCAAATTTGGTATGTAATTGGGAACCTCTCATCTGTCAGTTTCCCACAAGTCATGGGTGGGGTGCCTCTGCACGTGCACACGTGCACACCCCTATTTTATATCTCAGGAACAGCAAAGCCGATTGTGTTCAAATTTGGTGTGTAATTGGGAACCTCTCAGCAGTCAGTTTCCCACAAGTCATCATTGGGGTGCCTCTGCACGTGCGCACGTGTACACTAAGATGGCCCCAAAAAGTGTTTTGTCCGTGCGAGCTGTCCAGACAAAACTGGATGCTCCTTGACACAAGTGATATGCTGACAAAGTTTTATCCCCCTCCGTTGCAGTTTGGTCCCCCGGGCCTTCAAAAGTCAGTAACCCCTACCAACAAGGTCAAAAATCAAAGTCGTCGTACAGTACTCCACGTGTGCTCATTTGAAAGCAATTGCTGAGTAGAATACAAATATATTTTTTTACACTGTTTTGAGAGACTTCATAAGAATTAGAATTTCTAACCTTACTCTAATTATGCCAACAACGATGATTGAAAATAGAAGTAAAGCAAAAGATTGGTTTTACCAATCTTGTGTTTTACTTTTATTCAATGATGCTTTTTAGCATAATAAGAATGCACTTTTATTCAATCGAAATGCTCTAAATTTAATAGTTTTCGTTCTATGAGTCATAAACCTCTACAAAGGCCATTTTTAGTGTAGGTATTATACAGTGATACACCAAAGCTTTAGCTTTGTTTGAGCAGAGGGTTATGACCCATAAAACGCAAACTATTCAACTTAGAGTACTTTTGTTTTTAATACTGTATTTTACTTTACAAGAGCTTTCAAATGAGCACACGCGGAGATCAGTACGACGACTTTGGTGTTTTACCTTTTATGTAGGGGTCACTGACTTTTGAAGGCCCGAGGGACCAAACTTGAGGGACCAAACTTCAAAGGAGGGGGAAAAAACTTGGTCAGCATATTATTTGTGTCAAGGAGCACCCCGTTTTGGGTGGACTGCTTGCACGGGCAATGTTTTTTTATTTGGACCCTAGTGCACACCTTATTCTATATCTCAGCCCGGCTCCGTCGATGGTGTCAATCCATGTGTGTTAGGCAATCTCAGTCGATTGTGTCAAATCAGTGTGGTGGTACAGGTTCGTCCGCTTTGTGTCCAATCCAGTGTTGTGGGTTTGGCATCTCAAGTCGATTGGTGTCCAAATACCAGTGTGTTGGTTGAGGCCAACTCTCCGTCGATTGTGTACAAATCCAGTGTGTGGTTAGGCAACTCTCAGTCGATTGTGTACAAATCCAGTGTGTGGTTAGGCAACTCTCGGTCGATTGTGTCCAAATCCAGTGTGTGGTTAGGCAACTCTCAGTCGCCACTTTCCCATACGACAGGGGTGCAGTTGCCTCTGTACGTGCGCTCCTTTTTTGTATTTAAAAACTACTTGCCCGATCGAGTTAAAATTCACCATACAGCTCCTTCGCGCTTGCTCATTCATCGCCAATTACGGCGTCTTACTAGTAAAAGTCATTTAACACCTGACTTCATTTACGTAAAATAAGTGTCAAGTGCGAAGTCAAGGTAAGGTGAAAAAGTTAACTTTTTAAAATATATATTCATAAATTAAAAGGCATGTTTATGACCAGTTTTGTCTAAAAAATACAGTGCTGGCATTTATTGGTTTATATCTGGTCAATAAAAGCGCAAAAGCGCAATTTAAATATATGACGTCCGAGTTACTTATACTTTAGACGCAAAAAGCAGTTCAAAATTGTGACATTTTTGAATTCGGTACGTCAGTTGCCCATATGTAATTATCTGACATTTATGAATGTTTCTTATATCGTTGAGAATATGAATTTTGTGGTCAATTTCCCTCCCAAATCGTTTTGATAATATTTTAAACACAAAGAAAACGCGAGGAATTTCGTCAACTAGGGGGAGCAAAATCTACGAATAAGCGGCCCAAACGAAGCTGTGGTTCCAGAAGCTTACTTCTTTAGAACTACTTGGTCGGTGCGATTTATAATTTAAACACACACAAACTTGCATGTGAAGAGAATACAAGAAAGCCGTTAAAGCATCATCCGCTGATTGGATGTTTTATAGAAATTGCTATTAATCAAACATTACTGTGCAGTATTGTCGTATTACAGTCCTTGTATGTAGGGGAGACCGGGGCACGTTCTGTCACTTTTTTGCTAATTGGCCTTGGCGGGCACACTTTTCCAGAAGTTGTGTGAATTGATAATTTCCAATAAGCTTGTTTAGTACATCAATAGCTTCCATCGTTTTGGAAGGATTTCAAGTGTATTTAAGTTTGGTTTTCGACACCAGTGCAGAATCCAATAGTGGTGGATGACCTATTTGACAGAACTCCATATGACGGGGCACCGTTCTGTCACCTATGGGGAATTCTGTCCATTGGATGGGGCACTTCCTGTTATCACCCTGAACGGTCGTTTGTGCGCGGTCCCTGCAGGGGGAGGAGAGGGTTCATTCATCGTCACCAAAATCATAGTGTTAAGAAAATGACGGCTCTAGGTCGATCCCAACAGACGTGCATTTTTTGCGATTTTCTTGGTTATGCCATGCAGCGAATCAGAAGTCCCTGAGTACGCCATATGATTTTTTTCATTTTGAAACTCTTCCCTTTCATTCATTAACCCGCGCACTGCAGGGGGGGGGTTGATCTTCCGCCCCCCTCAGGTTTTTCAGGAGTAGCGGAAAAACGCGGCGCGCAAGCGCCGCCAAAATTTGTAACACCGTCTTTGGCGGCATATCAATTACCCCACATTTGTAACAAAAGATTTTGACTTGAGGTCATCTCCAGGTCAGTTCACAAGTCCTGTCAGAGCTGACCTCCACCTTCAAAAATGTTTGGCGTTCAGTAGCCAAAGCACAGATCTTTTTCGAAAGTTTTGAAACTTGCGATTCATAAGGAATATCAAGTAACCTACAATTCGTTTATCTCGGATTTTTCGTATCGGTGGCCAAAGGTCAGGGTCAATTTCTTGAGCCATCCCATTAATACCAGTGAACTGGGAAAATAAACAAATGTTTCCTTTCATAAAATATGCATTGATCAGGCTAATTCTTCCAGAATACCATGCTATTTTAGCGTATTAATAAATGAATCAAGGTGCAATTGTGTGGCAGTGATCTCTAACGAAGGTCCATCTGAGGTTATCAAATCTGAGGTCAATCAGGAATGATTTGTTATAACCTCTTGTAGAAAGAGATAGAGACGATTAGTTGACACCAAATGTGTTTCGGTGCCTAGTCTGAGGCCGCGTTGACCCCAATACTGCACAATGACCTACCTGGGTCACCAAATGACCTTGACCTTTAGGGTCAAAAATTTGAAGTTGACCTTAAACCAGGTCAACGTATATATTGTTTCAAAAGCGCATCAATGAGAACAAACACGATGCGTCAAAATGTTTTACCCCTATCTTTCTTAAGTAAAACATGCTATTCAACCGAAAAACTGTTTTGCTAAAAACAGTATGTTTGAACCTTTCCATGACCTCTGGAGCCTAAACTATTGATCTGAGATCAATTTTGAGGACATACATGCGATTGGGCAAATTTCAATGCTATCGATTGTCTCTGTAATTGTTTGCTCCTGCTATCAATAGTTTCGAGATAATTGGGGTTTCTGGAAAAAGAGTCCTAAAAGAGTCCCTAAAACCCGGAAAATATCTGACCTTTGGCTGAACCACCTGTGAGCCTCAATTGTCAGACCTGAAAATCGCAAGAAACAACCTGAAATAATTTTCGAATAGAGCTTGCCTGAGCTTCTAATGCCGTTTTCGCGCTTGTCCGCTACGGGTTGCGTATTTTGGAGATCTCACGGGGGGGGCGGAAATCAACCCCCCCTGCAGTTCGGTGTTGCGGCGCGAACCCCCTGGCAGTGCGCGGGTTAAGAGCCATGACATTAGAAGCTCAAAAACGGTTTTCGCAAAAAAATCGGTCAAATGACATGGCTACAATGACCTTTCAAAAACATCAAATATTTTAGAATTTGTTGCCCCTTAGCCCCCATTGTTGAATAAAAAAGCAATTTCAGGGTACTTAATTAAATATTTTGTAACGACGAATCGAATGGTTTTCTTCCCATCGAAATCGGCCTAGTGGTTCCCGAGATCTCTGGGGGGCAGAATCTGCCCCCGCAGGTTAACGTAATTTTGGCCGCTCGTGAACTGCAAAATCGGCAACCACCTCCTAAAACAACAATTAATGAAATTGCAGAGATTCGTTTTAAAACGCTTGTAGCTAGTGGTACCATACCTGTAACACACACAGGAAATCCATTTTTATGGTCGTTTAATAAAGCATACGACTCGAAATTAAAGAAACAGATTCAGTGCAGAACCTGCCCAAATTGGGTGACAAAACCCTGCCCCCACTCGAAACAGGTCACAACAATTTTTTCGTTTTTTTACTGAAAATTGGGAGAAATGGGGCAGAATAAGCGCTGCAGCACAATGTTTTCTGACATTCCTATCAGCCCATGACAGCATTCAAGACCACTATACAATTATCTGATGGCCCACAAACACAAATTTTGTTCACATTATAAACAAAAGTATGGAATTTTCTTTGTTGACAACTTTTCCAAATTGAGCCCAATTCTGGTTCGCAGCCATGTTGTTGCTCTTGAATAGTACCCAGGCCACTGCGATGAACACAGGAACCATATGTTACGGAAGCGAACAATATAACCTGCCGGTGGATAGTTTCACGAGGAAAACCCGCTGACATAATGTGCCCGCATGCAGAACGTGCCCCGTTCTCCCCTACTGCTAGACAGTGTTCTAGTGAAATGTCTGTTGATATTGCACTTGCCTTGGTGTTTACTTGGCACACGCTGTGAGAGTCTCCAAAAAATAGTGTTGCTTTCATGTGATCTAAGGAAATATACACGCTGTGGTGCTAGTATCGTGTGAGATACTACAGTATCAAGCTCGTAGTGTTACCGCCATTAAAGCTACTGCAGTCTCCAGTCCGTGGTGTTACTGTTGTGCGTCCTACTGCAGTCTCCAGGGTTTGGTGCTATTGTTGTGCACCATAATGCAGTTTCCAGGCCGTGGTGTTACTGCTGTGTACCCTACTGCAGTCTCCAAGATGTGAAATTTCTGTTGTGTGAGTTCTTGCAGTCCCCAGTTCTTGGTGTCACTACAGTGAAAGCTACTGCACTTACCAGCCCGTAATGCTTCTGTTATATGCGGGATACTGACATCTCCAGCGTTGTTGGGTGTTTCTGTTGTGTGAGTTACTACAGTATCCAGCCTGTTCCGCGGTGTACTCCAGCCAGTTCCGCGGTGTATATGTTACCAAGTTTGGCCCACTGGCTTCAGTAACTACAAGACAAAAGGCAATGACAAAAGCCAATTGTCTTCAGTTTCTACATGACAAAAGCCAGTGAAATGATAGAGCAGAGAGCATTGCTCAAATCAAGCAAAGTTACCATGTCAAATACATAGTTATTAACTTTGAAAACAAGGACTGAAGCCGGTACCAAGCATGGCGTACTCAAAACCAATGGCAACAACGTAACATAAACTTTACAAACCAATACGGTTGGTAGGCAAACTGGCTTGTATTTTTATATACCTGGCCAGAGCAAAGTATTCCCTCAACTATATGGGAGCAATTTTACGTGTCAGCATCGCCGACTCGTAGCCATGGTTTTAAGAAAAGCCAATTTCCATCGAAGGTACTCGTCAATGTGAATGCAAATTTAAGCACTGAATCGTTCAAGTCATAAAAGTATAGTATTTCAGCTCTCAAATTCGGCGTTGTCGGGTTAAGGAGCAGAACGCCCTAAAGCACAACACCATATTGCTTATATCGGTCGTTGTGGCCGACACTCAGCGGCCACACACACGGCCGTCCTGAGTGTGTGGCCGGCCCGAATGTGTGGCCGGCCCAAGTGTGTGACCGGTCCAAGTGTGTGGCCGGCCCGAGTATGTGTGGCCGGCCCGTGTGTGTGTAGTCGGCCCAAGTGTGTGACCGGTCCGAGTGTGTGGCCGGTCCGAGTGTGTGTGGCCGGCCCGAGTGTGTGGCCGGTCCGAGTGTGTGTGTGGCCGGTCCGAGTGTGTGGCCGGCCCGAGTGTGTGTGGCCGGCCCGTGTGTGGGCCGGCCGAGTGTGTGTGGCGGCCGAGTGTGTGGAGGCGGGCCCCAGTGGGTGGTGTGAACCCGGGTCCGAGTGTGTGTGGCCGCCGAGTGTGTGTGGCCGACGCCGAGTGTGTGGAACCCGTCCGAGTGTGTGACGCGGCCCGAGTGTTGTGGCCGGCCCGTGGTGTGGGCCGTACGGAGTGTGTGGCCAGCCCGAGTGTGTGGTCGGCCCGAATGTGTGGCCGGCCCAAGTGTGTGACCGGTCCGAGTGTGTGGCCGGCCCGTGTGTGTGGCCGGTCCGAGTGTGTGTAGCCGGTCCGAGTGTGTGGGCCGGGCCCGAGTGGTGGTGGCCCGGGCCCGAGTGTGGTGTTGGGCCGCCCGGGAGTGTGTGGACGGAAGCGTGCCAAACACTGTGAACCCCGTCTTCGTCACGTGACCCGTCTGCGGTCGGCGATAGGTGGCGACCCCGGCCGCTGTCCTCGCCTTACGCAAAACGGAATGGTATGGTGCCTGTTGGTCAAACTTAACCGCAATGGAAAGCAATTCGGAAATTGCTATCTTTGAATATACAGACTGTGAATAGCGCCACTTCCGTTTTCATCAAACAGCTCTTGCACAACGAATATAATATATCACCGTTTCGGCCGGCGTGGTAGGCCGGTTGGCCAGCCCGGGTCTAATCCAGCGATGTCTAGGTCACGGCGCGGGGCTCTGGTGGCCCGTATAAAGCCGCTGTGTCTGCAGGTCGGCATCAGTTGATCACACAGCTCCACCACAGCTACAGCATGAAGGTAAGTGCAGTGCAGACGGTCACAGGCTAAGCGAAAGTAACCAGTGACCAGGATTCAGCTCTTACAGCCTGATTAAACCGCAACTTCGTGTGTGCTATTCTTGACTCTTTTTATATCAAGCACTAACTGCAGCACGTTTCAGTCAACACTTTCAATACTTAAATTTAAATATTTTCACTTTTTCCATAAAACACAAATACAACTGTAAAGCCCAGCCCGTTCAGTGGATAACACTGGCCTTAAGTGATTTGAAAAAGTGCTGCCAGAACTTGTGATGCCACATGAATAAGCTAACAAATCCTTACAAATTAGTCTAAAAACATAGAAGCATCGTGCAAGAGTGCAGTGACTTCAATGACATATACATATTTCAGTTCTTCGTTGTTGCCGGCCCTGCTGGCCGTTGCCGCGCGACAGCCGGGCGCCTACAGGCCCAGGCCTGCCTACCAGCCGCAGCCGGCCTACAAGGCCCCCCGCTCACAGCAGGCAGAGGCTATGACGAGCCGCCCAAGTAGACTTCAGCTAACGAGTCCACGGATACGGAGACTACGAGCCCCAGTTCAACGCCCAGGAGGCCCGTGACGCTACGCACTCAGGGATCTTACTCTGTTTGCTGCCCGACGGCCGTACCCAGATCGGTCACCTACCGTACGACGACGCCTACTCTGGCACATTGCTGAAGTCACCTACGAGGGTTGAGCCCGGTACGATGAGTACAAGCCAGCTACAAGCCCAGTACAGCCCCGCCTACCCCCAGCCAGCTACAAGCGCCTACCCGCAGCCCAGCTACAACTGCCTACGGCAAACTAAGCCTCACACCACACATTGTGTGTATGAACAATCTATGTGATGTGCTGTATTTATTGTGTAACGGTGTCCCTTGTCAATAAAGACAAACAATCTCGTTACATCAGTTACTATCCAGAGTGAGTCATCTATACGTAGCACGAATTAACAACATGATCATATATGCAAGGATGGGTTGAGAACGAAGAAACGCGGTTTAGGTGGTGGAAATTGTGTACACCCAGCTACTTCACAGAACTATTTCTATCAACAATGTATGCTTCTTTAATCATAACAAATATCACCCAATTTAGAGGGCTTACTGCTGATGCATTAGGTCCGCCCCACAACGTTGCGTTTTTCATGCGTTGCGTTCCGTCACGTCTCGATGCGTCTCAATGGGTCTCAATGCGTCTCAATGCGTTGCGATGCGTCAATACGTCAATCATTGATGACTGTAACGCATTGAGATGCATTGAGACGTATTGAAACCCATTGAGACGCATCGAGACAAACGGAACGCAACACAAACGCATGACAAAACGCACCAAGTGGGTGCATGCCTCAGACTCTCATTTAACAGCTCATTTGCCGTAACATAAATTATTCAATTTGCATAACAACGAAATGAAGCATTACATGGACAATCTATTCGGGAAATGGTCAGAATGCCCATCCTCAGAAACAGCTGATGATCGAATGAGTATATGCTGGAGGAACACCAAACATAATCAAAGCATCCTGGATAGATGTAAGTACTATTATTACATAATAATTCATTTATTGAATAATATAATGTTATGCCCATGACAAGAGACGGTTAAGTGGTCGACATTTCAAAAGTTGCAGAAATTATATTCTTTAACATCGAATATGTTAAATAAATACGTGTCAAGAATATCCTAACACAAATGGAAACAAAATCCCAGCTAATGAAATGAACGATTTCTAATGAAATATAATGAAATGAACGATTTAAAATTTATAAATAAAAAATTCAATTAAACCGTCCAACTGGAACCCATTCAATCCGACTCTCTAACAGTTTCTAAGAAAAATCCATTCTAAACTAATACTAGCAAGTTTCAATCAGCTACAATAAATTAGGGCAAGCAAGGGAAAATTGTATAAGTAAACAGGCTAAAACAAAACTGTGAAGCCCGGTCAGTTCAGTCTGTGAATATGTAAAAAGGACAATGTGCAGCTCACACCTAATGATCATTGATCAATATAATACAAAATATAAGTTCTAGGGGTTGGAATCCAACAAATTCCACATCCTCTTAAAATGAGTTTATGATTAAATATAATGCTAGACCTTCAGATTGGATGGGATCGAGGATCCGTGGATTGCTCCTATCCCTTTCATAACCGTTTGCTAACATGCGATAGTGACGAGCAGCACATACCTTCTGTCAAGAATGCGTTCTGCTTTCTAACAGCCAAACATACCTGAAACAAAACAGAGAGAAAGGTTAGGACAAGGATGACTGGTCAGTGTCAGCGTTCTTCGGTCAGCATGATCACATGACAGATTATGAACGAAGAGAAATGCAGGTGCAAACTGTTCGACGAACGTAGTTGAACTGCATTAGTGATACACAGCAAGCGTGACAATCTGCCTTTCTGATAACAACTGCATTATGCTTGCGCACACTTGTGGAAAGGCAGCGGCTGAGAGGAGGTCAATAACGACACACCGAATTCGAACACAATCGGTTCAGCCGTTCCTGAGATATATAATAGGAGTGTGAAAGTGCGCACGTGCAGAGGCACCGTATCATTGACTTGTGGAAAGCGGCAGCTGACGGGTCCTTAACTAGTGACCACACACCAAATTAGAACACAAACGGCTCAGCCGTTCCTGAGATATATATATTACGGGTGTGCACTGTGCACGTGCGGACACTAACGACACGATTTATTTCTAAGACTGCAAGGTGGTCTTGCACAGACCACCCAACCCCTGACTTGTGGAAAGGCGGCGTCTGAGATGTCCCTAACCACTGGAAAGGCGGGGTCTGAGATGTCCCTAACCGCTGGAAAGGCGGCGTCTGAGATGTCCCTAACCGCTGGAAAGGCGGGGTCTGAGATGTCCCTAACCGCTGGAAAGGCGGCGTCTGAGATGTCCCTAACCGCTCACAGAGTTCAAACGCAATGGGTTCAACCGTTCTTGAGATATAAATAGGTGTGTGCACGTGCGCACGTGCAGAGGCATCCCACCTCTGACTTGTGGGAAACAGGCGGCTGAGAGGTTCCTGATCACACATCAGATTTTAAAACAATCGGCTCATCCATTCCGGATATATAGAATAGGGGTGTGCACGGACACATGTGCAGTCATCCAACCAATGAGTAGTGAGAAAGTGGCGGTTGAGGGGTCTCTAACCACACATAAATTTTGCGCATAATCTGCCAAGCCGTTGCAGATGTTTTAACACCCCTTACGCGGCACGCAGTGGTAGTCACCAATATTAGTCAACAGCCGACAAACTTCAAATTATACGTCAAGCATCAATGCGCAGGCTCCACCACCGCTTCCTTACACACGGTTTTGCTCTCGAATATAATATCGGCGTTGTTGTAGCTTCGAGAACTAAGCTGGCTAAGAGGCCAGGCGTAGCCTTATGGCTCTGAAGGGAATAACTGGCAGCGGCCGCCAGGGCCACCACAACGCTATCTGTCATAAACTGGTCAATATCGGGTGATATCGTGCCCCGGAGACGTAGCCGGGTCGTCATCAGGGCCCAGCACCTCCGCAGGATGTGTTCAGGGGCGTCCGCCTCTTCCCGGCAGATGTGACAGCCCGCCTGGCAGATGTGACACAGCCCGCCCGGCAGATGTGACATAGCCCGCCCGGCAGATGTGACACAGCCCCCGGGCAGATGTGAAACAGCCCGCCCGGCAGATAGTGACATAGCCCGCCCGGCAGATGTGACATAGCCCGCCCGGCAGATGTACACAGCCCGCCCGGCAGATGTTGAACAAGCCCACCCGGCAGATGTGACACAGCCGCCCGCGCAGATGTGACACAGCCCGCCCGGCAGATGTGACACGAGCCCGCCGGCAGATGTGACACAGCCCGCCCGGCAGAGATGTGACACAGCCCGCCGGCAGATGTGACACAGCCCGCGGCAATGTGACAGCCGCCTGGCAGAAATTGCACAGCCCGCCCGGCAGATTGTGACAGCCCGCCCGCAGATGTGACACAGCCGCCCGTCGGCAGATGTGACAAGCACGCCCGGCCAGATGTACCATTAAGCCCGCCGCGGCAGATGTGACACAGCCCGTCCGGCAGATGTTGACAGCCCGCCTGGCAGATTAGACCACAAGCCGCCGGCAGATGTGACAACGCCCGCCCGGCAGATGTGACATCAGCCCCCGGCAGATGTGACACAGCCGCCGCAGATGTGACATAGCCCGTCCGGCAGATGTGACACAGCCCGCCCGGCAGATGTTGACACAGCCCGCCGGCAGATGTGACACAGCCCGCCCGGCAGATGTGACAACAGCCCGCCCGGCAGATGTTGACACAAGCCCCACCTGGCAGATGTGACACAGCCCGCCGGCAGATGTGCACAAGCCCGCCTGGCAGATTGACACAGCCCGCCCGGCAGATGTGACACAGCCCGCCTTGGCAGATGTGACACAGCCCCCGCAGATGTGACATCAGCCCGCCCGGCCAGTATGTGACATAGCCCGCCCGGCAGATGTGACACAGCCCCGCCTGGGCAGATGTGACACAGCCCTCCCGGCAGATGTTGAACAGGGCCGCCCGGCAAGATGTGAGCAACAGCCCCCTGGAGATGTTACACAGCCCCGCCCGGCATATGGACACAGCCCGCCCGGCAATGTGACATAGGCCGCCCGGCAGATGTGACACAGCCGCCCTGCAAAGTGACACAGCCCGCCTGGCAGATGTACCACAGCCCGCCCGGCAGGATGTTGACACAGCCCGCCCGGCAGATGTGAACACAGCCGCCGGCCAGAATGTGACACAGCCCGCCCGGCAGAATGTGACACAGCCCGCCCGGCAGATGTGACACAGCCGCCGGCAGATGTGACATAGCCCGCCCGCTGATGTGACGACAGGCCCGCCCGCAGATGTGAACAGCCCGCCCGGCAGATGTGACACAGCCCGCCCGGCCAGATGTGACACAGCCGCCGGCAGATGTAGACACAGCCCGCCCGGCAGATTTGACACAGCCGGCCCGGCAGCATGGTGACACAGGTCCCGCCCGGCAGATGTGACACAGCCGCCCGGCAGATGTGACATAGCCCGCGCCGCAGATGTTGACACAGCCCCGCAACCGGACAGATGTGACCACAGCGCCGCCTGCAGATGTGACACAGCCCGCCCTGCATAGACACACCCGCCCGGCAGATGTGGACACAGCCGCCCGGCAGATGTGACACAGCCCGCCCGGCAGATGTGACACAGGCGCCGCCCCGGCAGATTGTTGACACAGCCCGGGGGGGCCCCCCCGGCAGATGTACACAGCCCGCCCGGCAGTCAGTCGAGCTGCACTGGCGGCAGTCACTGGAGGGGGGTAACGGCTAATCCGGTTTGCATTATACTTGGCCCGATAAAGTGTCAGGCGGCAGCGGATTGGCACTGGCCACGCCCTTCATATCCACCGGATGTCTAGGTCACGCCCGGCCTGCGGCCCGTATAAAGCCGCTGTCGTCTGCAGGTCGGCATCAGTTGATCACACAGCTCCACCACAGCTACAGCATGAAGGTAGGTGTAGTGCAAACGGTCACAGGCTAAGCGAAAATGAGCAGTGGCCAGGATTCAACTCATACAAAACTATTAAATCAGTAACTTTGTGTGTGCTATTCGTGACATTATATATCAAGCACTATAGTCAAATTATTTTAAGTTGAATGTTAAACACGCGCACTGGAGAGGGGTATGTTACTAACACGCACTGGAGAGGGCGGGCACTTTAGTGCCCCCCCGTGAGATCTCTGAAAGTATTATAGCTAGAACGTTCAAACTTACAGGGTAGGTAGGTGCTGTGATAATCTAAATTCTCTGAAAGTTGACCCCCACGAACCCCCACCTTAGGTAGACCGTAAACCTGTTAGTCTAAGATGAGACCGATACCGACGCGTCCTGGCGAAGATTAACGTCAATTATTCCTAAAGGTCCAAACGAGGGCATGAGGTCAAATCGGCCAAATGTCACCTTTTTGAGGATGACCTCAGTGACGTCACAGTCAACTGCAATTCTCTTAAGTTCTGTTTGGGGATGAAGATCGACCACGGTACCAAATGGCCGTTTGAATGCGTCCCGATCTGACTGTTTGTCCGAAATATCGCTTCGCCGACCTCGATTCTGGTCCGCCATTTGGAATTCAAATCCATATAACTCAAAAATTTGCCGACCGATTTCGATTTTTTTTTAGTCAAACGATCCGCTATTGTGTTGCTGTAAATGTCGCACAAACATTACCGCCCTGTGCCACTTCGTGTTTTAGATATTCACGAAAAACATGTCGGGGGGGAGGCACAAAAGTGCCCCCCCTCCAGTGCGCGTGTTAAGTAACTGGAGCCTTTTCGAAAATAGCACGCGCTATACGCAAGTTATTGCTTGAGATACTGGAGCGGCCAAGAGTGATGCACTCTGATGTAGCATTGAGTGAATGATGGTCAAATATGAAGAAAAAAGGCATTGTGATGCCTTGGGGAAAAAACTGATTTAAAGTCAATTATTGAGGCTAAAATACTACTAGATTAACTTGCTTTGCGCCTGCTATTTTCAAGAAGACACCAGCCACATAAGTCGATGTACAAAAATGGACATCATCTTTGACCATCATTCACGCATTGTAGCTCCAGTGTGCGTCACTCTTGGCCGCTCCAGTATCTCAAGTAATAACTTGCATATAGCGCGTGCTATTTTCGAAGAGCTCTCCAGTTACTCAACATTCAACTTAAAATAATTTGACTATAGCTGCAGCACGTTTCAGACAACACTTTCAATAATGTATTTTTTCAACTAACACTAAAACAAAACTGTTAAGCCCGGTCAGTTCAGTAAATAACCCTGACCTATATCATTGATTTGAAAAAGTGCTGCAAGAACTTATGATGCAACACAAATAAGCTAACATATCCTTAACAAATTAGTCTATTAACATAGAAGCATCGTGCAAGAGTGCAGTGACTTCTAATGACCATACACAATATTTCAGTTCTTCGTTGTTGCCGCCCTGCTGGCCGTTGCCGCCGCCGACAGCGCGCCCTACAGGCCCAGGCCCTGCCTACCAGCCGCAGCGGCCTACAAGCCCCGGCCTCACCAGCAGAGCTATTGACGAGCCCCCCAAGTACGACTTCAACTACGACCAACGTCACGGGGAATAACGAGAGTCACGGAGCCCCAGTTCAACGCCCAGGAGGCCCGTGACGGCTACGCCACTCAGGATCTTACTCTGTTGGCTGCCGACGCCGTACCCAGACGGTCACCTACCGTACGGAACGACGCCTTACTCTGGCAAACACTTGCTGAAGTCCCCTTACGGGGTGAGGCCCGTACGATGAGTACAAGCCCAGCTACAAGCCCAGCTACAAGCCCGCCTACCCCCAGCCCAGCTACAAACCCGCCTACCCGCAGCCCAGCTACAAGCCCGCCTACGGCAACTAAGTGTTCACACCACACATTGTGTCACTGTGTGTATGAACAATCTATGTGATGTAATGTATTCATTGTGTAACTGTGTCTCTTGTCAATCAATACACAAAAACATTGAAGCATATGTTTCATTACGAAGGGGATGTATCTACTTTGCGTGACATGAACAGAAATGAAACTATAAAATATTTTTCACTAACGAGGTCTCAACCAACAAAAATGGCATCGGCCCGACGTCTTTCTTACAAATTTATGATCAGAAAATATTTGTTGTTATTATACGTTGTTTAATTCATTGGAAACTCATAAAACATAACCCTATATTTGAAGTACAACTATGTATTATACAATTATTGTATTATTACTCTAGCGTCTGTTAATCGTCGGGGGGAAAACATGTCAGCTTGAGGTGCTATTAACTTCTTGTTACATACTACGGCGAAATAAAACTAAAGTGGAGAGTTCGTCCTTGCACAAATGCTTCCTGTTTGTTCGAAATGGTCCAGTAAGGCAGTGAACATAACATTTCAAGTCGATTTGATGACAACTGTTTTAACAACAGACAGCGTGCGTTTCTTGGTGGCGTAAAACTGTCCAAAATGGACACTAAAAGGTGGGAATAATTGTCACAAAAAAACTCTTTCACTCGTAGGTCCTGGCATTTCATTTGTTTTTGTTCTTTGCATTGTCAATTATCTTCTTCCACAAACAAAAACACAGCATTGAATTAATCATTCTGAAATACCGCGGAAAACTGCATCAGTAACAGCTCGCCAGACCAGTATAAATCACCAGCCGTGATTGTCCCATTGTCACCGAAATTCTAACAGTTACAATATGGACAGAGTCAATGGCTGAAAGACAAGTGAGCATCCGCTTAAACTGCACAATAATATTACAATCCTTAAATGTATTTGGTTGGGGTGCTAGCAATTAAAGCGTTTTTAATTTTCGAAGCGCAAGTTCCGTGAACGACCAGAACTGATCACAAACAGCACCTTTAAGTCCCCGATAATCTCTATCGACGTTAACAAGCATCTGCTTTTCACCCGGCATTGACTGGGGTCTCAGTCGAACGTCATTGCCTTGGGGTGGGGGATGGGGGAAGGGGCGTAAGAACGACAACCCCAGTTTGTCTTCCGAACCAATGTTCGAGGCGAGACGCACAGGACGGCATTTCTAAGCTATCAATTATACGAATATAAAACATACTCAAAATTATCAAATTGAGGTCTCATTGCAGGTCACGGTCAGGTAAATGGTCAATATCAACTAATTTGAGTGTATGGGCTGTACTTTCCATCCAAAACATTCGATTGCAACCATGATTACTCAAAGTCCTCTCAAAGATATGATCCACATCACGCATGAGCTAAAGTGAGAATGTTGGCAAAGGTAAGGGTCAGGTCACAAAAGGTGACCTTTTGTATAATACGTGCGTGAAATATCTGCGAAAGTCATGCAACACATGTTTTACGTTAATGCTAAATATGCAATTCGATTATAACGCGCGGGGTTATCAAATATATCTAGTTCAGTTCAACAAATATTACTATTAAATCAAATATTACTCAAATATCAAATATTAATCAAATATTACTGTGTCCTATTACAGTCTTTGTATGAAATGCTAGACAATATATTAGTAAAATGTCTGTTGATATTCCAATTGCCTTGGTGTTTTCTGGGTGCACGTGCCGTTAAAGTCTCGGGAAAATAGTGTTGCTTTCATGCGATCTAAAGAAGTCTACACGCTTTGGTGTAAGTGTCGTGTTAGAAACTACAGAATGAAGCTAGTAGTGTTAGAGCCATGTAAGCAACTACAGTCTCCAGTCCGTGGTGTTACTGTTGTGCACGCTACTGCAGTCTCCAATGTTTGGTGCTATTGTTGTGTGCCCTACTGCAGTTTCCAGGTCGTGGTGTTACTGCTGTGTACCCTACTGCAGTCTCCAAGCGGTAAAATTTCTGTCGTGTGAGCTATTGCAGTCCCCAGTTCTTGGTGTCACTGCAGTGAAAGCTACTGCACTCTCCAGAGTCCAGCCCGTAATGCTTCTGTTATATGCGGGCTACTGCGATCTCCAACGTTGTTTAGTGTTACTGTTGTGTGAGTTACTACAGTCTCCAGCCTGTTCCGCGGTGTATTATATGTTTACAAGTCTGGCCCACTGGCTGAACTCTTCAGTTTATACTAGGCAAAAGCCAATGAAATGATAGAGCACAGAGCATTGATAAAATCAAGCCAAGTTACCATGCCAAATAAATCGTATTTAACTGTGAAAACCAGGACTGAAGCCGGTACCAAGCATGGCGTACCCAATACCAATGGCAACAGCGCAACATAATCTAATAACCAATACGGTTGGTAAGCAAACTGCCTTGTCTTTTTTAATACCTGGCCCAATCAAAGTATTCCCTCAACTATATTCATTTCTTTTTACGTGTAAGCACGTGTAAGCACCCGACTGTAGCCATGGTTTTCAGAAGCTCATTTCTTTCCAAGTACTCGGTCGATGTGAATGTAAATTTACAATTTTTGTATTATTCAAGCGATCACCAACAGGGTCACCCCCACTAACAGGTGAAGTCAAAAAGCGCGGACAGTAAATACAGTTACAATATAAATATAAAAATATGAGATATACGTACTTCGCAAAACACGCTATAAATACATACACAATAACATAAAAATGATGAATCTTTCAAGCAATGCAAGCATGGTATTTAAGCTGTCAAATTTTGCGTTGTCGGGTTTAGGAGCAGAACGCCCTAAAGCACAACACCATATTGCTTATATCGGTCGTTGTGGCCGGACACTCGGCGGGCCACACACAGGACAGGCCGCTGAGTGTGTGGTCCGGCCCGAGTGTGTGGTGGGCCGGCCCGAGTGTGTGGCCGCCGAGTGTGTGTGGCCCGGCCTGAGTGTGTGGCCCCGCCGAGTGTGTGTGGCCGCCTGAGTGTTATGGCCCGCCCGAGTGTGTGTGGCCGGGCTGAGTGTATGGCCCGGCCCGAGTGTGTGTGGCCGGCCTGATAGTGTATGGCCCCGCCTGAGTGGGTGGTTGGCCGGCCCGAGTGTGTGGCCCGCCCGAGTGTGTGTGGCCGGCCTGAGTGTATGGCCCGCCTGAGTGTGTGTGGCCGGCCCGAGTGTGTATGGCCCGCCCGAGTGTGTGTGGCCCGCCCGAGTGTGTGTGGCCGGACCGAGTGTGTGGCCGGCCCGAGTGTGTGGCCCGCCCGAGTGTGTGTGGGCGCGGCCGCGCGTGTGTGTGGCCGCCGAGTGTGTTGGCCGGCCGAGTGTCGTGTGGCCGCGGCCATAGGTGTGTGGCCGGACCCCGAGGTGGTGTGGCCGGCACGAGTGTGTTATGGCCCGCCCGATGTGTGTGGTGGCCCGCCCGAGTGTGTGTGGCCGGAACCGAGTGTTGTGGCCGGCCCGAGTGTGTGGCCCGCCCGAGAGTGCTGTGGCCGGCCCGAGTGTGTGTGGCGGCCCGAGTGTGTGGACGGGCCCGAGTGTGTATGGCCCGCCCGAGTGGGTGTGTGGCCGGCCCCAGTGTGTGGGTGGCCGGCCGGCGAAGTTGTGTAAGGCCCCGCCGAGTGTGTGTGGCCCGCCCGAAGTGGTGTGTGGCCGGCCCGAGTGTGTGGCCGTCCTGAGTGTGTGACCGGCCCGAGAGTGTGTAGCCGGCCCGAGTGTGTAGCCGGCCCGAGTGTGTGGCCGGCCCGAGTGTGTGTGGCCGGCCCCAGTGTGTGTGGCCGGCCCGAGTGTGTGACGAAGCGTGCCAAACACTGTGACCCGTCTCGTCACGTGACCGTCTGCGGTCGGCGATAGGTGGCGACCCCGGCCGCTGTCCTCGCCTTACGCAAAACGGAATGGTATGGTGCCTGCCGTTGGTCAAACTAAACCTCAATGGGAAGCCAATAGGAATATGCTATCTTTGAACGTACAGACTCTGAATAACGGCACCTCCGTTTTCATCCAACAGCTCTTGCACAACGAATATAATATCGTCGTCGCGCGGCGCGTCGGCGATGACCACGCCCGTCTATCCAGCGATGTCTAGGTCACG
Organism: Semibalanus balanoides; assembly: GCA_014673585.1. Taxonomy (NCBI): domain Eukaryota; kingdom Metazoa; phylum Arthropoda; class Thecostraca; order Balanomorpha; family Balanidae; genus Semibalanus; species Semibalanus balanoides. The sequence continues at coordinate 231,543 of VOPJ01007891.1, forward strand.
GCCCGGCTCTGCGGCCGTATAAAGCCGCTGTCGTCTGCAGGATCGGCATCAGTTGATTCACACAGTCCACCACAGCTACAACATGAAGGTAGGTGCACTGCAGACGGTCAAAGCCTAAGCGAAAATGAGCAAAGGCCAGGATTCAACTCTTTTTCGCCCCGATTAAACCCTTACTTCGTGTGTGCTATTCTTGACTCTTTATACATCAAGCACTAACTGCAGCACGTTTCAGTCAACACTTTCAATACCCAACTTTAAATAATTTCAGTTTTTCCATATAACACAATAAAGAACTGCAAGGCCCGGCCCGTTCAGTGGATAACCGAATAAAAGAATTGATTTGAACGAAAATCTCAATTACTTTGAAAAAGTGCTGCAAGAACTTGTGATGCAACATTAATAAGCTAACATATCCTTTAAAACATAGGCTTTTAATACAGGAGCATCGTGCAAGAGTGTAAATGACTACTAATGACTATATCAAATATTTCAGTTCTTCGTTGTTGCCAGCCATGCGGCCGTTGCGCCGCCGACAGCGCGCCCTACAGGCCCAGCCTGCTACCACCGCAGCCGGCCTACAAGGCCCGGCTCACCAGCAGAGTTATGACGAGCCGCCCAAGTACGAATTCAACTACGACCGTCCACGGATACGGAGACCTACGACCTCAGTTCAACGCCAGAGAAGGCCCGTGACGGCTACGGCCACCGCAGGGATCTTACTCTGTTGTGCTGCCCGACGGCCCCGTAACCCAGACGTGACCCTACCGTGTGGACGATGCCTACTCTGGCAACATTGCTGAAGTCACCTACGAGGGTGAGGCTAAGTACGATGAGTACAAGCCTAGCTACAAGCCCAACTACAAGCCCGCCTACCCCCAGCCCAGCTACAAGCCCACCTACAAGCCCTGCCTACGGCAACTAAGCCTTCGCACCACACCATTCTGTGTATGAACAATCAATGTGATGTGATTGTATTTATTGTGTGACTGTTGTCTCTTGTCAATACAATACTAGAAACATTGAAGCATATATTTCATTACGGAGGGAATGTATCAAATTTGCGTGAAATGAACAGAAGTGAAACTATACAAATTTTGTCACTCACGAGTTCTCGACCAACAAAAATGGCATCGTCTCGACGTTTTTATTACACATTTGTAAGTTAAGTAAATATGTGTTGTTATTATATGTTATTTTTTTGTAAAACTCATAAAACATAACTGGATTAAAAAAACTAACTAAAACATAACATAACTGTAGGCCCGGATCCTGAACTGGATCCGAGCCTTTCTTGTCGGTCGTCGTCAGAGGGTCGTGGTCCAGGGGTCAAAGTCAGACTGGGTTCCGTAAACAGCGGCATCCCGCAAGATCGGTAGCTAGGACCCACTCTTTCACTATCTTCGTTATGACAGCACGACAAGTAGCCAGCTGTGTAAATTATTCGCTGATGACACCAAACTCACAGTCGTGTACCGGGACGTGATGGTCTCCCTCCAAGCTGACATCGATTCCTTGCGAGATGGTCAGAAGAAGTTGGCCCTGCCCTTCATGGTGGGCAAAGTTTTAAGGTTATGCAGCATCGCTATCATAACCAAGGAGAGGCGTACAACCTAAAACAGCGTGGCATGGGAAGAGGTTCGAGGAAAGGGACCTCGGCATCATCATCGACGAGCCAGTTGAAGTTCACCGTCAGGCGGGCAAAAGTCGCAGTCCAGACATCTCAATGCTTGCCGTGTGAGACGATCGTTCGCCAACATCGACGAGTTTGCGCTTCCACTTCTCTACAAGGCTATGGTGCGAACCGTTCCTCGAATAGGGAAACATCGTTCTGGGTCCCTTCGGCAAAACAGACCAGAAACGACTGGAGCGAGTGCAAAGGCGGGCGACGCGAATGGTAGGATCCCTGAAGCATCGACAATACTCGGAAAGACTGCGCCACCTCGGGCTCCCCTCGTTGCTCTACCGCCGCCGCCGGGGGACATGATTGTGGTGTTCCAGCTCTTCCACGGAAGCATGGACGTACCGCCGGAGATGTTCATGACAAGAAACAACTCTGAGAGGACAAGAGGACACCAATGGAAGCTGCAGAAACCCAGGGCACGATCCCTCGTCCGAAGGAACGCGTTCAGCTCACGAGTCGTGAACGACTTGAACTCACTGTCGTCCGAGGTGGTGTCTGCAGACTCAGTTTATCAGTTCAAGGCCCGTCTTGACCGTCACTGGGCGAGCATTATGTAAGTAACCCCATACCCCTAAGAGCCCAGTTTGTGATTTAATCGAGCTCGATGAGAACGGGTCATCCAGGCCAAGTGGCCTTTTCTATCCCGATCACCAAAAAGGTAAAGTCAAAGGAATAACCCTAAATTTGCTGTCAACTATGTATTATACAATAATTGTATTGTAACTCTAACGTCTGTTTTTCTTCGTGAAAACCAGCATGTTAGCTTGAGGTGTTATTAATTTATTATTGTCACATACTACGGCGAAATAAAACTGAAGTCGAGAGTTCGCCCTTGCACAGATCGCTTCCCCTTTGTTCAAAATGGTTCTGTAAGACAGTGAACATAATAGCCGTTTTGACGATGGATTATTTTGCGCGAAATGTTTTAAAACATCTTAACCCTATTACTGTCGGGGGGGGGGGGAATCGGCCCCCTTGAGGTTTTTCGCGTACAGTTCATTCATAACTCAACCCACAATCTTCAAACTTGCTGACTTTTCCTATCATTTCATTGCGCATCGAATGGTGTACTTTTTACCCAAATTAAATCATTAGGAGGGGGTCCCAGACAGTTTTTAGGAGGGCGTGTTCGGCCGTTTTGAAAAACAATCTGTGCATGGTTAAGCACTCGTGGAGAGCTGTGTGCTGAAGGGAAGTGTTAGCGAAAACAGACGTCGGTAGATAATTGATTGTTCCTTCAGATGGCAATCTCGAAATAACAAATTTTTGAATTTTGAAATCCTAAATTTTGATTTTTTTTTTCTCACAAAATGATATAAGTTGTTATTTTCATGACGTTTAAAAAACCCGGAATATATGTAAGAGAAAACATGAAAATTATTATGTTTTGAAAGTTTCAGAGTGATATCTAAATATTTGATGACCTAATGTCAGGTCAAATGCTAACCTTCCAATATAAATATATGGTGAAAAAAACAAGGGTTTAACATATTGTATAAATCAAATTATTTCAGGATCATGTAATCTTAGGCCCTTCTTGATGAACAGGATGCATTTTTTAGTCAGTGCCTTTTTGAAAGATCATTCAAGGTCACGAACATCTTTTATCAATAACTCGTGACAGAAACACCATAGAGACTCGCAAATAGTCTCAAAGCGTTTGTCTCGTCAATACGCATCTTTTGATATGCAGTTTGACTGAGTTATGTCACCTTGATCTTGACCTTGACCAGGGGTCAAATTTTTGATTTGACAAAATTGATATGATTCGGACCGCAATGACGAGAGAAACACGATGGTATCAAAATACGTGCTCTATATCTTTTATATAAAAAGTTATAAGCGAACAAACTTTGGCTGAAAAACAGTTTTATTAACATTTGTTGACCTCTACAGCCCAAACCATTGACCTGAGGTAATTTCTGATCCCATATTGGCGAAAGACAATTAAAACAGCTTTATAGTACTTTTTCGGATTCCTCCTAGCTGCATAGTTTCCCAGATAATGGCAAGGTTTCCTGAAAATATCATGTTTTGACAAATATGACTCAATTCCTTAAAGATAGTGACCAGGTCACCAGAACTTTCGACAAAATTAGAGTTCGATCTGTCGAACTAACCACATGTACCAAGTTTCATGTTTCAAGCTTTTATGTGGCGGCCGCGTCTGAAAGGGGCCAATAAGCCCAGACGATTTGTTACTTTTATCCCTCCAGGAATAGGGTTAAGATGTTTGAAATTTTAGTTATGCCAGTTTAAGCATATATTATTCTTTCCTTAACTACAGCAACTTTTGGAAAACGATTTTTGTCTGAAATGTCTCTTCAAATTTTTGTAATTATGTTGGTGAAATAAGTATGTAACAAATTGCGGTTTGTGGTTATTCGGCAAGTATTATGTTTTATAGAACGTCAACTTCCTCCATATTTAATTTATTTGATGACCAAACACGTGTCGGTCAGTTAAATTCATTCATTTGGTCATTTAAAATCATATCACAACTGATGATGAGTAACTGTACGACGCGTCGTTGTCATCAATATTAATATGGGAGTTGATGTTTTGTATATACTCACTTATGAACGTTATCAATATATGCATAGGTTGCAGTATGTGAGCATGTCTTTAATACGACACTTTTCAGAACATCTCGGAACATCTCGGTTTGGGCACGGTAGTTGGTCGCTCAACAAAGCGAGTCCCTTGATCATCATGGGGGGGGGGAAACCCCTCCGCCTCGCGAATCGTTTCTATCGAATTAATGCGCATGCGAAGGCAGCTGTGATCCATGCGTTGCCGGATTCGAGTACTATATGGCGGTATGCTCAACTGCGAGCTTACGCATTGTTCTTTAGGAACGAACAATTTGTATTATATCTTGTAATGAGGGCATTTATGATTTCCAGTAAGTCTTGATAATTTATATTATCGCCTAGTCAGTAACATTTTTTCTTTGGACTATATCGTACACAACAATTTCTACTAAAATTTTCAAAACATCTTAAGATGTTTTAAAACATTTCACGCAAAATAATCCATCGTAAAAACGGTTAATATTTCAATTAGATTTTATGCAAATTATGTTTACAACATACAGCGTGGGCTTATCGGTGGCGCAAAACTGTCCAGAATGGACACTGAAAGGTGGTGAATAACTGACCCTCAAATATAAATACCCTTTTACCCGTAAGTCCTGGAAATTGCTTTGTTTTGGTTCCTTGCATTGTCAATTATTTTCTTCGACAAAAACCACAGATCATTGTATGAATCATTCTGAAATACCGAGGAAAACTGCATCAGTAACAGCTCGCCAGACCAGTATAAATCACCAGCCGTGATTGTCCCATTGTCACCAAAATTATAACATGTGGGACTAGGTATGGACAGAGTCAATGGCTGAAAGACAAGTGAGCATCCGCTTAAACTGCACCATAATACTACAATCCTTAAATGTATTTGGTTGGGGTGCTAGCAATGATAGCATTTTTAATTTTCGAAGCGCAAGTTCCGTGAACGACCAGAACTGATCACAAGCTGCACCTTGAAGTCCCCGATAATCCTTATCGGCGTTAACAAGCATCTCTGTTTTCACCCGGCATTGACTGGGGCCTCAGTCGAATGTCATTAACTTGGGGATGGGGGAAGGGGGGGCATAAGAACGACCACCCCGTTTGTCTTCCGAACCAATGTTCGAGGCGAGACGCCCAAGGCAGCATTTGAAAGCTCTTAATTAGACGAATCTAGAGCATACTAAAAATTATCAAATTGAGGTCACATGGCAGGTCACGGTCAGGTAAATGGTCAATATCAACTAATTTGAGTGTATGGCCTGTACTTTTCATCCAAAGCCTTCGATTGCAACCATGATCACTCAAAGTCCTCTCAAAGATATGATCCACATCACGCATGAGCTTAAGTGAGAATGTTGGCAACGGTCAAGGTCAGGTCACAAAAGGTGACTTTTTGTATAATACGTGAAATATCTACGAAATTCATGCAACACATGTTTCACGGGTAATATTAAATATCAAATTCAATTATTACTAAAATTCGATTATTACGAGCGGATTAATCAAATATTTATATTTCAGTTAAACAAATATTACTATCAAATCGAATATTACTCAAATATAAAATATCAATCAAGTATTACTATTAATCAAATATTACTGTGTTCTATTACAGTCTTTGTATGAAATGCTAGACAATGTACTAGTAAAATGTCAGTTGATATTGCAATTGTCTTGGTGCTTTTTTATGCACGCGCTGTTACAGTCTCGAAAAATTGGTGTTGCTTTTATGCGATCTAAAGAAGTTTACACGCTGTGGTGTAAGTGTCGTGTGAGAAACTACAGAATGAAGCTCGTAGTGTTAGAGCCATACAAGCTACTGCAGTCTCCAGTCCGTGGTTGTTACTGTTATGTTGCTCTACTTGCAGTCTACACCCATGGTGTTACTGCTGTGTGCTACTGCGTTCGATAACAATGATGTGTGTGGTATGCAGTCCCATTTTGGTGTCACTGCAGTCAAGTTAACTTGCAATACTATCCAGCCGTTAATGCAGCTTGTTATTGCGGGTACTGCGATTTCTCCAACGTGTTTTGGTGTTACTGTTGTGTGAGCTTACTACCAGTCCCAGTCTGTCCGCAATTTGTCTATGTTTTACAGTTGGCCACTGGCTATCTCTTTCAGTTTTATAGGCAAAAGCTAATTGAAATGAAGAGCACAGAAGCATTGAATCCATTCAAGCCGAGTAAATATGTCCATACTAATATTAAACTGGGCACATGGACTGAACGTACCAAGGATGGGTTACCATACATTCTAACATACTGACGCGCATGGACACAACTTTCACAGCGCACGATGTTCGTGTGCTCGCGGGGCCTCTATCCGGACTTGTAATAGAGGAATGAGGCGGGAACGCGCGGCTGCGGCGCGGTGGCGAGTGGGCTGGCGCTGCACGGATTAAGCGGACCGATTAGCGGTCGTGTCACTTTCAACTTATGTTAGAGAGATGCATATTTAAGTCTTTGGGACTTTTGCACCGATCTAATTACTTTATTTTGTTTACTTTGCTTTCTCTACTTGAATTATTAAAAAAACAAAAACAAGCAACAGGCGCAAACATAAACTTTACCAACCAATACGGTTTGGTAAGAAAGCGTTTGTCTTTTGAGTACTGGCCGAGCAACTATTCCATCTTAACATATGGGAGCAATTTTAGTCTCAGACCGACCGTACCATGGTTTTCAGAAAGCTTTATTTCTTTACAATACTCGGCAATATGAATGCAAATTACACACTGCATCTTTCAGGCATAAAGCATGTATCTTATGACAATCTGCGAGTTGATTGGGTAAGGAGCAGAAAGCACCAATCACATATTCTTTATATCGTCGTTGTGAGAGACAAGTGGTCACAACTCGGCGGTCCGAGTGTGTGCCGGGCCGGATGTGTGGCCGGTCCGGTGTGTGACCGGCGAGTGACGTGTGACACGGCCGGGCATATAGGACGGCCGAGTGTGTGCCGGCCCGAGGTGTGCCGCCGAGTGTTGAGAAGCTGCCGAACACTGTGACGCCGTCCGTCACAGGTGACCGTCGCGGACGGGCAATGGGTGGCGACCCCGGTCGCTGTCCTCGCCTTAAATGTACCGTTTTCATGATAATAGCTCCTGCACAACGAATATAATATCACCCCTTCGCACGGCGTATCGGCGATGACCACGCCCGTCTATCCAGCGATGTCTAGGTCACGGCCCGGCTCTGCGGCGGTATAAAGCCGCTGTCGTCTGCAGGTCAGTATCAGTTGATCACACAGCTCCACCACAGCTACAGCATGAAGGTAGGTGTGGTGCAGACGGTCACAGGCTAAGCGAAAGTGAGCAGTGGCAAGGATTCGTCTCTTATCGTCCGATTAAATATGTAACATCATGTGTGCTATTCTTGACTCTGTTTACATCAAGCACTAACTGCAGCACGATTCAGTCAACACTCTCAATACTTACTTTCAATAATGTCAGTTTTTCCATATAACACAAATACAAACTGTAAAGCTTGGCCAATTCAGTAGATAACCCTGGCCTTCATCGATTTGAAAAAAGTGCTGCTGGAACTTGCGATGCAACATGAATAAGCTGACATAATCGTTAACAAATTAGTATATTAATTAGCATAGAAGCATCGTGCAAGAGTGTAGTGCCTTCTAATGAACATATCAAATTTTTCAGTTCTTCGTTGTCGCCGCCCTGCTGGCCGTTGCCGCCGCCGACAGCGCGCCCTACAGGCCCAGGCCTCACCGCAGAGCCTATGACCGAGCGCAGCCCCAAGTACGACTTAACTACGACGTCCACGGCTACGGAGACTACGGCCTCAGTTCAACGCCAGGGGCCCGGTGACGGCTACGCCACCAGGGTCTTACTCTGTGATGCTGCCCGAGGGCGTACCAGACGGTCACCTACCGTGTGGATGACGCCTTATTGGCACCATTGCGAGTCCTAGAGGGTAGGGCCGTACGATGAGCAAACAAGCCAGCTACAAGCGCAGCTACAAGCCAGCTACAGCCGCCTACCCAGCCCAGCTACAAGCCCGCCTACCCTTCAGCCGTAACAGCCTGCCTACGGCAACTATAGCTTACACACAATTGTGTGTTAATGAACAATCTATTGTGATTGTTGATGTTTTATTAGTGTTAACGGGTCCCTTGCATAAGCAACAATCTTATTATCAGTTACATTATCCAGGGTGAGTCACTTACGTAGCACGAATCTACACATGACATATATTTGCAGGATGGGTTGAGAACGAAGAAACGTGGTTTAGTGGTGGAAATGTGTACACCCGGCTACATCACAGTTATTCTATCAATATGTATGCTTCATTAAACCATCAGAAAAATCCAATCCAATTTATATTGCTTTCTGCTTATGCATTAGGTCTACCCAACACAGGTGCGTTTGTCATGCGTTGCGTTGCGTTCCGTTACGTCTCGATGCGTCTCAATGCGTTGCGATGCGTCAATACGTCAATCATTGATGACCGCAACGCATTGAGATGCATTGAGACGTATTAAAACCCATTGAGACGCATTGAGACGCATTGAGACTCATTGAGACGCATCGAGACAGGACGGAATGGAACGGAACACATGACAAACGCACCCGTGTGGTGCGGGCCTCACTCATTTAACAGCTCATTTGCCACAACAGAAATGATTTCATTTGCATAAAAGCGAAATGAAGCATTACATGGACATTTCTTAAGGAAATGGTACGAATAACCAATACCATTTCCAGAAACAGCTGATGATCGAATGAGTATGTTGGAAGAACACCAAACATGTTGAAAGCAACCTGGATAGATCTTTGAATACTATTATTATATAATTATTCATTTCTTGAATAATATAATATTATGCCCATGACAGAAACGGTTAAGTGGTCGGTATTTCAGAAGTTGCAGAAATTAATACCTTTTTTTAAATACATTTAGTCCAAATGTTTTGATGGGATGGATTCCCGAGATCAGGACCCACGCTAAGCCATGGATGAGAAATACCCTGGATTGGCCACTCTCTGTCGGCGCCTTTGATGAAGGAGACCATGGCGGCCGCCTGGCGGTCGAATCGCGAAGCTTCGGCATACAGGAGAGCTCCAGCCAACCACATCAAGGCAAACACGACCCCCTTGTTATCTTCCGATCTAATAACCGCAGCGAGTTACGCAAGACGGCAATAGAAAGCTCTCCATGAGACACATCCGAAGCACACAATAAATATTTGAATAAGGTTACATGTCAGGTCACATCCAGGGAAAGGGTAAAAACAAGGTATTTTAGTTGATGGGTCATAATTTTCATCCAAAACATTAGATTGAAACTCTTTTCACACCATAATTGCTCTCAAGGGCATGATTAACAACATTACCTCAAGGTATATATGACAAATAGGTACTCAGTATGTTGGATCCCATATTTTGAAATGCATTACACATTTCCATATTATTAAAGAACAATGAGTGTACAGCAAACTGCACGCCCACCATAATGATCCTTACCTTCCAAGGATTCTATATACCAATATGTATATGCGTTAAAAACAACAACTGTACTTTCAGAGGGAAAAACCATCGGAAGCACTTCCGCGTTTCGACACCATTTAACAAAAACAAGCCGTCTCTCCTGTATGTCGTTTGTCGGTCACATTTGTCGCTGAGTGGCAGGGCATTACTCATTTCTCATCCATGGCTAAGCTAAGCTTGTTGCGCAGGCCCTGATCCCACCATCCGATCACGCAATGCCAGTCACTGCACCGGCAGAATTTAGAGACGAAAGTTTAACGTCCCCTAACGACTGAGGACGGTCCGCCCGGTTCTCTGGCTTCATCTGACCCTTGACGCCGCCGCAGCCACCAGCCGCAGGTCATCCCCGCCCGGAGCAAACAGCGAGCGCCGAAGCGGCTCGAACCCATCTTGCCAGGGTGGATCAGATCTGTAATCCAGCTGCTCTCCCGACTGAGCTACGCGGGCGACTGAGCTACTTTCTTTAGTTAGGTTCTCGCTTTCTTTAGAGCTTGTCTTTAAAGCTACTTTCGATTGGACTTGTCTAGAGCTATCTAATGTCGTTTTCCGCTTGTCGCTACGTTGCGTAGTTTTCGAGATCTTACGAGGGGAGGCGGAAATCAACCCCCCATGCAGTTCGTGTTCGGCGCGAACCCCCTGCAGTGCGCGGGTTAAACAATGTGGAAATTGTCCCACTCAAATAATTTTATTTTTATTTTTGCCAATACGGAGCGAACGCGAGGTATTTCGTCAACTAGAGGAACAAAATCTTCGATTGAGCGGCATGCACGAAATTATGGATTTCGGAAGCCTCTTTATAACTACTCGGTAGATTTGATTTAAAATTTACATATACAAACTTTCATGTGACGGGAATAAAAGGAAGCAATTGAAAGCCCATCCGCTGATAGGATGCTTACTAGGCATCTGTATTAATCCAACATTACTGTGTCGTATTATTGAGTGCTCGTGCGAGGAACATGGGTAATGAGAAGGTATACAAATTAAATGACCTTTCCTCGTCGTCAATAAAAAAAAAATCAAGGCAAAATATTATATTATAACATTAAGGGAACTTTTCGGCCACAGGCCATTGTCAAACCGATTACACCAAATTGATTTGCTGTAATCGGTTTGACAATGGCCTGTGGCCGAAAGTTCACCCTTATGTTATAATATAATATTTTGTCTTGATTTTTTTCATTGACGAGGAAAGGTCATTTAATTTGTATACCAACTCAATACTCATTACTGTGTCGTTTTACAGTCCTTGTATGTACTACTAGACAATGTACTAGTGAAATGTCTGTTGATATTGCATTTGCCTTGGTGTTTTCTTGCTGCACGATGTGACAGTCTAAAAAAATGGTTTTGCTGTCATGTGCTCTAAAGAAGTCTTCACGCTGTGGAGCTAGTATCGTGTGAGATAGGTACTACAGTATCAGTAGTGTTACCGCCATGTAAGCTACTGCAGGCTCCAGTCCGTGGTGTTACTGTTGTGCGCGCTACTGCTAACTGCAGTCTCCAGAGTTTGGTGCTCCTGCAGTCTCAACGGTTTGGTGCTACTGCTGTGTGCGCTACTGCAGTCTCCACGGTTTGGTGCTACTGTTGTGCGCGCTACTGCAGTCTCAACGGTTTGGTGCTACTGTTGTGTGCGCCACTGCAGTCTCCACGGTTTGGTGCTACTGTTGTGTGCGCTCTGCAGTCTCAACGGTTTGGTGTTCTTACTGCTGTGTGTTTGCTACTGCAGTCCACGGTTTGGTGCTACTGTTGTGTGCGCTACTGCAGTCTCCACGGTTGTACTACTGTTTGTGTGCGCTACTGCTGTCTCAACGGTTTGTGCTTACTGTTGTGCTGCGCTACTGCCAGTCTCAACGGTTTGGTGCTTACTGCTGTGTGCGCTACTGCAGTCTTCAACGGTTTGGTGCTACTGTTGTGTTGCGCCACTGCAGTCTCCACGGTTTTGGTGCTACTGTTGTGTGCGCTACGCACGTTTGCGTTGTGCTACCAAGGTTTTGATGCTACTGTTGTGTTGGCCGTACTGCAGTCTCCCACCGGTTTGGCTGCTACTTGCTGAAATATTTGCGGCTTACTGCATCTCCAGGCCGTGGTGTTAATTGTGTATTGCCCTACTGCCAGTCTCCAGCTGTACAATTACTGCTGTGTGAGTTATTGCAGTCCCCAGTTATTAAAGTCACTGCAGTGTATGCTACTGCACTCTCCATGCTGTATATGCACACTACCTCAGTCTCCAGCGTTGTTTGGTGTTACCGTTGTGTGAGTTACTACAGTCTTCAGCTGTACCGCAGTTCAATATGCTTACTAGTCTGGCTATACTCTTCAATTTCTACTAGGCAAAAGCCAATGAAATAATTGAGCACAGAGCATTGATCAAATCAAACCAAGACATCAAATAACTGGCATTTAACTTTGGAAAACCCGGACTGAAACCGGTACCAAGCATGGCGTACCCAATAGCAATGGGAACAGCGCAACATAATCTTTAACACCCAATACGGTTGGTAAGCAACTTGCCTTATCTTTTTAAATACCTGGCCCGATCGTGTATTTTCTCAACTATATGGGAACAATTATACGTATGACAATCCCAACCGTAGCCAAGGTTTTCAGAAGCTAATTTCTTTACAAGTATTCGGTCAATGTGAATGCAAATTTACTGAATCTTTCAAGTTATATAAATATAAGCATGGTATTAAAGCTGTCAAACTCTGCGTTGACAGGTTTAGGATCGGTCTTTGTTGCCGAGACCAAGAGGCCACACACTCGGCCGGCCCGAGTGTGTGACCGGCCCGAGTGTGTGACCGGCCCGAGTGTGTGACGAAGCGTGCCACACTGTGACCCGTCACGTCACGTGACCGTCTGCGGACGGCGATGGGTGGCGACCCCGGTCGCTGTCCTCGCCTTATGCAAAACGGAATGGGATGGTGCCTGCCGTTGGTCAAACTTAACATCCATGGAGAGCAAATAGGAATTTGCTATCGTTAAATATACAGACTCTGAACAACGGCACTTCTGTTTTAATCATCTAACAGCTCTTGCACAACGAATATATATCGGGTTCCGTCGCGCGCGGCGCCGTCGGCGATGACCACGCCGTCCTATCCAGCGATGTCTAGGTCACGGCCGGCTCTGCGGCCGTATTAAAGCCACCATCATATGAGGTCGGCATCAGTTGATCACACAGCTCCACCACAGCTACAGCATGAAGGTAAGTGTAGTGCAGACGGTCACAGGCTAAGCGAAAATGAGCAGTGGCCAGGAATCAACTCTTACCGTCCGATTAAATCTGTAACATCATGTGCGCTTTTCTTGACTCTTTATATATCGAGCACTAACTGCAGCACGTTTCAGTCAACACTTTCAATATTTTACTTTCAATAACGTCAGTTTGTCCATATAACATAAATACAAACTGTTAAGCCCGGCCCCTTCAGTGTATAACGCTGAGCTCGATTGATTTGAAAAAGTGCTGCCAAAACTGGTAATAAAACAAAAATAAGCTAACATATCCTTTAAAAATAATTATCATAGGAGCATCGTGCATGCGTGTAAGTGACTACTAATGACTATATCAAACATTTCAGTTCTTCGTTGTCGCCGCCCTGCTGGCCGTTGCCGCCGCCGACACGCCTGGTCCCTACAGGCCCAGGCCTCCTACCGCCGCAGCCGGCTTACAAGGCCCCGGTCTCACCAGCAGAAGCTATGACGAGCCCCCCAAGTACGGATCTTCAACTACGACGGTCCACGGATACGGAGACTCCGAGCCCAGTTCAACGCCCAGGAGGCCGTGACGGCTACGCCACCCAGGTGATTCTTACTCTGTTGTGCTGCCCGACGGCCGTACCCAGACGGTCCACCTACCCGTACGGCACGACGCCTACTCTGGCAACATTGCTGAAGTCACCTACGAGGGTGAGGCCAGGTACGATGAGCACAAGCCTAGCTACAAGCCCAGCTACAAGCCCGCCTACCCCCAGCCCAGCTACAAGCCCACCTACAAGCCTGCCTACGGCAACTAAGTTCTCACACCACACCTTGTGTGAATGAACACTATATGTGATGTGCTGTATTTATTGTGTGACTACGTCCCTTGTCAATAAATACAAAAATTAAAACATCTTTTTCACTACAGAGGGGATGCATCTACTTTACACAGCTCCAACACAGAAGTTAGAGAAGTGAAACTATAAAAACCTTTTGAATGATAAGTTCTCAACGAACACAAATGGTATCGTTCTGACGTTTGTATTCATTTATAATAAATACATATTTTGAATTAATAAACGTTGTTTATTTCTTTGGAGAACTGATAACACGTATCCCCCGATTTATTATACAATTAATTAGTATCTCAATATTCTATTATTTATCCACATTCGTCAATTCTTTGGGAAAAAACAAGCCGGCTTTAAGTTCTATTAATTTATATTGTCACATGCAACGGCGAAATAAAGCACGTGTCAAGAGCTCGCCCTTGCACAGATGCTTCCTGTTTGTGCCGAAGTGGTTCTGTGAGGCAGCAAACATAATATATCCACCCGATATAATGCAAACTGTGTTTTCAACAGACAGCGCGCGCTTCTCGGTGGCGCAAAACTGCCCAAAAATGACACCGAAAGTTGGTGAATAATTGACACTAAATATATGACACTCAAATATTATTTAGTAATACGTTGCAGTTATACTACTCTTGGGGGGTAGTCCAAAACTGCAAAACGGCTGCCAAAAAAGTAAAGAAATTGATAGTAGAGGCACTTGTGCTCACACACTTGTCATACCGTTTAACTGCTCGGGCTGGATGCAGCGATGTCGCGTTAAAAAGTGATTAATCATTGTACACATGTTGTATTTGGTGTTCGTATATAGACACATGTGACACCGCTGTTAAACGAGCTAAAATGGCCAAACGTCGACCACATATTACAGATTGTGACCTGTCGAGACTTCCTTCTGAGCTTTTTCTGAGACACGCACCAATCAGCGAGAGTTTGTTTATCGCGGGGATATTTCCGGAAGGGATACACGAGCTGTGGAGGCAGGTAGAAGGTGGGTTTCAGCTACCCCAGGTTCGCACCGAGCACGCGAAACGTATATTTAACTATCGTGCATACCAGTGGCCTTTCTCATAAGCGTTTGGTAGTAAAAATTATGTAGTATAGTCGTTAGGTTGTGAAGTATAGTTGTTAAGTTGTGTTTCATAAAGAAAAAACTACAACTTACTACACTCGCGAGTTTACAACTGTACAACTCTACAATTGTACTACAGAAACGCTACGGCTGCTTTTTAAAACGACAAACTACGAACCTACTACAATACAATCTACTACTCTTTATGAAACACACTACTGTAGTAGGTTGTGAACTTGAAACTACAATTTTACTACTGTAGTAGGATTGTGAAAATTCTTTATGAGAAAGAGCACAGCAGTGGACTTTGGCTCCTGGTCATGTTGAAGATACCCGCACAGCAGCGAGATAACGAAAGTGAGCGAAAAATTGGATATTAACCGATACAGCAGCGTGAAACGTGCATACGACAGGGTTTCAGATTCTTGACCGGTTTCGCGGACACGGATGTAAACAAATATACACGCGTCAGTTTTAAACCAATCTTGACAAAGTTGGCGCCTAAAAGTGAGATATTAAGTGGACTTTCACTTGAATTTATCAAAAGTTGCATATATTCATTCTGAGTATAAAGAGCTAAGCGCAAAAAAAAATCAAGGTAAAAAATATTTGGTCGCCCAACTTCAAAGAGCCGTAGAACTATAACTATACGCTTCGTGGAGTTCGCGTTATGCTCATTCTCTTATTCATTCAATTTTCTTTCACAACATATCGGGTTTAATTAGTTCCTCAAAATTTTCACAACCTGAACCAATATAATGGCCCTCATAAATAATTCCAGCTTATTTACACCACTTAAACATGCTGGCAACTCATCAGGCCACATGTCAAAATTTGAAATATATTTATATAAATACAAAAGGCAAGTATCTAGACCAGTTTTGTCACTGAATAACAGCAGTGACATTTATTTATCTGTATCTGATCATTAAAAGTAAAACAAAAAAAACGTAACTTTATATGACGTCATGAGTTACTAATACCTAAGGATATAAGTGTATAAGGTATAATGGATCTCCTGCATAAGCAAAAGTTAATTTGTAATACGTCAGTAAAAAATATAGATAGTAGCCGTTTTTACGATGGATTATTTTGCGCGAAATATTTTAAAACATTTTAAAATGTTATAATAGTAACCGTTTTCACGATGGACTAATTTGCGAAAAAAAAGTTTTTACCCTCGCCCTACCCTAATATATTTCTTGAAATATATAATATACTTAAACTTGCATACTAAAACATTTTAAAACATTTTCAAATATTTTAAAACATTCCGTGCAAAATAGTAAATCGTGAAAACGGCTAGTAGCCGTTTTTAAGATGGATTATTTGGCCGTGACAATGTTCAGGTTAAACAATTGAAGCATTAACCCGCGCCCTCACTGGGCTCTGCATTTCCTTCGGCAGACTGGGGGGGTGTTTGAAACACCCCCCTCTAACTCCGCTCGGCTCCCATGGCACGTAGCCAAACAAAAAACACGTCGAACCGTTATCAAAAATCATTTCGAAACTATTTCAGACTTTTTCGCTCACGGGGTTCAAAACTCAAGTCAGCCCAGAGGTCATCGAAGGGTAAA
This sequence comes from Semibalanus balanoides, assembly GCA_014673585.1. Classification (NCBI taxonomy): domain Eukaryota; kingdom Metazoa; phylum Arthropoda; class Thecostraca; order Balanomorpha; family Balanidae; genus Semibalanus; species Semibalanus balanoides. The sequence continues at coordinate 248,005 of VOPJ01007891.1, forward strand.
ATTTTTCAAGTTTTAGGACTATTGCTCCAGAACCCAATACGTCTCAGAAACTATGCTATCTCTAGAAAGAACGTTCAAAAGACAATCGCTGCCAATGAAATTATGCAATGGCAATCTATGTCCTTCAAAATAGACCCTCAGGTCAATAAGTTTAGGCCTTAGAAGGTCACTTAAAGTCCAAAAAAACTAATTTTGACAAATATTATCGTTGAATTACAGCTTTCTAACCTACAAGATAAACCATATTCTGTTTTACCAACGATCGTGTTTGTACTCCGTTAAGGCGTCGTTTGAATATGTTTTTACAATTTTTTAATCATTTTAGGGTTAACTTAAAAAAATGACCTCAGGTCAAGGTCAAGTGGTGACGCCAAGTAGGGGTCATGTCTGCATATCAGTAAGATTGAGTCTTGGACGGAAGACAACACAGACTGTGTATAGTTGCCAGTTCTCCTTATTCTGCATTATGGGCCGAGGTTCTTGACGAAAATTGTTGTTTGGTTGACTCGGATGACGCTCCGATGACCCCGTTCAGCACTTAGTGTCCGTGGGGACGCAAAAAATGCACCGTGGATTTAATACATAATATCTATGATAACTCATCCTGAAGGAAATGGACTGATATCGTCGACAATGAAAAGCATTTGATTATTTCTCTCCCAGTTGACTTATAATGGGGAGATCGCAAAATTGACCCGACTAAGGTCACCGATACAAAAAATTCAAGATAAACATTTTGTAGATACCAATGAGCTTAATGTAATCCTAAAGTTTGAAAATCGGATCCCTAAGAAACTGTAGTTCATGGCCGACCGCAACGTTTTTGTTAGGTTAGGTCACTTTGACCTGGACTTGGTGACCTGAACTGACCCTGACACGCCACTTGAATTTTCCCGCAAAATGTCGCGGGAATGAATCAGTGGGAATAGTTTTATGCAAATTTTGGCGGCGGCTACGAGCCGCCGTTTTTTCCCGTTATCTTGATAAAACATGAAAGAGGGGGGGGGTGTTTCACCCCCCCCCCCTCGCCAGTGGGGCGCGGGGGTTAAAAAAATGTTTTAAAACATTTCGCGGCAAACTAATCATCGTGAAAACGACTACTAAGCCCGTTTTCACGAATTTACTATTTTGGCACGAAATGTTTTAAAAAAATTTGAAAATGTTTTAAAAATGTTTTAGTATGGCAAGTTTAAGTAAATGGTATACTAGCTGGGATTCCCCGGCGTTGCCCGGGCATTAATTACTTGTTAGCAATAATGACACACTTGATGTATTTTTTTTAAGTGTGCGTAGTTAAGCCATAACTTGAAAAAAATGCCATACCCCAGTCAACGTCCAAAATAACCCTTTCCATGCTATAAAGAATGTTAACAATACTGACAACAAAGGCCACCACTTAAAACAAATGCCGTGGTTTCCAGCCTTATTCACATCAAGTTGCCGAAAAAAAACGCGGACTCCACTTGGTTGAAGCCTTCCCCCGAAGCACAACAGCTCAGGATTTAATTGGAGCCATTGAATGTGCATGCGTTATGGGAGCATAATCGACCTTACCTAACCTTTATCATATCGCTGCTGATGGAGCATCTTGGGCCGGAATGGACACATGCCTAGTGCTTTCTGCCTATCCCAGGAAGAAGGCCTCCGAAGGACAAACTTCGGCCATGTGGGGGGGGGGGGGTCCAAATTACCCCCTTTCTAACTCCGATAACGAAAAGGGGTAAAAAGACGGAAAAAAAAACCGTTCGGAAAGCTCCTCAACAGTGTACATTTGAAGTTTACACATCAACTATTTTAGCTAACGTTCAATATTGAGGTCCTAACCGGTATCAAAGTCAACTTTCACAGTTTTTAACTTTGCTTTCCGAACAACCCGTATGTCTCGTGAACTATGATAGCTAGGAACAATCGGAAAAATAGCAATGGAAAGCTGCATTAGGAAAATGTCATCTGATTAGGTGTTCCTTCAAATTTAGCATCAAATCAATATTAGCGGCTAAGGCTTCAGAGGTCCATCGAAGGTAGGCCTGCAATATGCAGGGTGTTCGATTCTTTGTCAGGCTCGGTACTGATCAGGATCATGTATCAGCCGTCTAGACGAGAAAAAACACGATGGGTATTAAAAATAATTGGCTCCTCGCCTTTTTAAAGATAAAAAGTTTATTCGGTGGGTAGCTGTCAGTCATTTGTTTTGTTCCCGAGATAACTTTTTATCTAAAAGGGGTGAGCAATTATTTTTAATAACATCGTGTTTTTTCTTCCGTCTAGACGCTTTTGGAATACATGGTGATCTGGTTAAGTCAATTTCAAAAAATTTGACCTCAGGTCAAGGTCATTTGGTGACCCAGATAGTCAATTGGTAAATATTTTGTATTTTTGTTTGTCCAAAAACCATTTCTGTCATTATGCTTGATTCAGAAATTGTATTGGGTTTTGATCCATTACCAAGGTTTTCGATTCCATAACGGTCAAACGATTGTTCCGATTGCCCTTTATTTATGTAGATTCAAAATTAGATTCCTGAACTCAGGCGATATTTCCATTATTCAGTTATGGGAACATAAAATGAGCTCATTAACAAAATTATGATTCAAAATTGGCGCCGTTTCCTAAGGAACATATGCTTGTCTAGAGTTCCAAATCGTTCAGTTTAAGTTCATTACCGCCCCATACTAGTGAACTCAGTCTGCGAGCCGTCAGTGTCGATCACAGGAGTGCTTCGCATGGCGCAATGATGCGCTAGAAAACGATGTCGCTTGGCCGGCGAGTCCATTATGAGTCAAGGGGGTCAGTTTGTTAAGCGACCAATAGCGTGCCCGAGATAATTATGTTTCGGAATGTTTTGAAAAGTTTCATTAGGTGAAGATCACATCACAACTAACCTATACATAATTACCTTGCTAATTACCATCAAACCGCAATTTTGTAACATACTATATTCTTATTACCAACATATTACACGATTCTGAGAGACATTTCAAGACAAAAATCGCTTGCAAAAGTTGTGTAGTTAAGGAATGGATAAGAATACTAAAACTTGCATACTAAAACACCATACAATATTTTAGAACATTTTGCGCAAAATAGTCAATCGTGAAAACGGTTATTGTTTTGATTTGGGTTTGGGTAGTGTCTATACTTGCACCTCCAACATATATTCTGTTTTCTGTCTTGACAATTGTGAATTTGCGAGATAAAACATCAGAAAAACGTGTTTTTTGGGGCGGCCCTTTCTTAAAATACAATTTAATTTAAAGCAATTAAAAAACAGTTTTTTAATCCAAAATATCCGTTTGGAAGATAATGTCCTTTTCGTTACTAAACCGTGTTTTAAATTCAATTTACATCAGAACCAGATTTTCTATGATTTTCCCAACTTTTATATTTTTACCAAAAATGGCATAACATGACGTCATAACAACGTCATTAGCCGTTTTCACGATGGCACTGTTTTGTACGCGAAATGTATTTAAAAGTATTTTAAAATGTTTTAGTATGCAAGTTTTAGCATACTTTATCCATTCCTAAACCACTTAACTTTTGCATGCGATTTTGTCTTGAAATGTCCCTTAGAATTTTGTAATATGCTGATAAAAATATAGCATGTTACAAAATTGCGGTTTGGTGGTAATTAGCAACATAGTTATTCATAGGTTAGTTGTGATAATATTGTTAACATCTCCAACTACTGAAACTTTTCAAAATATTAAAAAAGATTAATGTCACGGGCACGCTATTCGTCACTCAAATGACTGACCCCCCTTTGACTCATATGGAATCGCCCAGCAATGGCCAGCGAATCGTTTCTAGCGCATCATTGCGCCATGTGAAGGCAGACCTGTGATCCATGACGCTGCCAGATTGAGTAACTAGTATGGCGGTGTGCTTAACAGAGTGTTTCATGAGTCCTAAACCCAAAGCCCAGCCCAAGCCGAAAGGCCCTGAACACCCAAGCCCAGACCCAGACCAGACCCATTCAAATTTCATAATATTGAGGCCCAGGCCCATTCATATTAAGCAGATAATTATTTTCAAAAAAATTTGCAACCATTATTCTAACAGATTTACTTGCATGCTATCAACGAGAAATAATATCACACACCTGTGTATTGCTGTGGCTTTTGACTCTGAACACTTTTCGGTCAACATTGTCATACTGGATCAGACTTGGGATCAGACATGATTTTGGGATTTGCAATCTTTCACCAACTGCTAGTAATTACCATGATTTTATCGGTTCTCATGTAATTGCCCAAATTTATTGTTTTTACAGTGTTCCTTTATCATTTATAAACATATTTACCTGGTTAAACAATCTGGCTTTCAAGCTTAAAAATAGCGGCAATTGACATGACTAAAAAAATTGTCACCCATGCCCACTCAGTACCCACGCAAAGTCGAAAAATGCATACCCAGCCCAGACAATCGGAAGAATTGAGTGGGTACCCATGGGTGCACCCAGCCCATGAAACACACTGGTGCTTAACTGAACGAATGGATTCTAGACGCATATGCTCTTTAGAAACGACCAATTTTGTATCATAATCTTGTAATGAGCTCATTTGATGTTTCCATAACTCTCGAATAATGAAAATATCGCCTAAATCAGTAACTTACTTCTTGGAATATATCATATACTAAAATTTGCATACTAAAACATTTTAAAACACCCTTAAATGTTTTAAAACATTTCGCGCAAAATATTCCATCGTGAAAACGGCTATTGTCGTACAAACCACTGAAACAATTTCAATAAATTGTAGTGAAAATACGTAGAATCGATGCTACATGAGGTCACACAAGTTTGATGCCGATATCTACCACCGTTTTTAAGTTATTGAGAACATCCGGGAGGGGAATGCAGATTTTGCCAATACAAGTATGAAATAAACAGGAGTAACTTGTTTCTGTCAGAATGCACCGTTAATCGTGAATATTTCAAAAATGCTAACAAACATTACATTAGTTGACATTAAAATGTATTTTGACCCAAAGTTAAACGTTTCGATCAAGGGATAGGCTCCAAGGACACTTTCAAACACGGGTTTGCTATATCGAATATAATATCACCGTCGGGCGGCGTATCGGCGATGACCACGCCCGTCTAACCACCGATGTCTAGGTCACGGCCCGGCTCTGTGGCCGTATAAAGCCGCTGTCATCTGCAGGTCAGCATCAGTTTTTCACACAGCTCCACCACAGACACAACATGAAGGTAAGTGTAGTGCAGACGGTCGCAGGGTAAGCGAAAATGAGCAGTGACCAGGATTCAACTCTTACAGCCCGCTTAAACCGCAACTTCGTGTGTGCTATTCTTGACTCTTTATACATCAAGCACTAACTGCAGCACGTTTCAGTCAACATTTTCAATACTTTACTTTAAATAATGTCAGTTTTCCATCTAACACCAGAACAAAACTGTACCGTCCGTGCAGTGCATGATCCTAGCCTACTCCCATAAACTAGAAATATCCTTCATGAGTTTGACTACTAATGACCACATTAAATATTTCAGTTCTTCGTTGTTGCCGCCCTGCTGGCCGTTGCCGCCGCCGACAGCGCGCCCTACAGGCCCAGGCCTGCCTACCAGCCGCAGCCGGCCTTACAAGGGCCCCGGCTCAACCAGCAGAGCTATGACGAGCCACCCAAAGTACGACTTCAACTACGACGTCCACGGATACGGAGACTACGCAGCCTCAGTCAACGCCCAGGAGGCCCGTGACGGGCTACGCCACCAGGATCTTACTCTGTTTGCCTGCCCGACGGCCGTACCAGACGGTGACCTACCGTTGGACGACGCCCCTACTCTGGTTACCATTGCTGACTCACCTACGAGGTGAGGTCCCGGTACGATGAGCACAAGGCCCAGCTACAAGCCCAGCTACAAGCCCAGCTACAAGCCCGCCTACCCGCAGCCCACCTACAAGCCTGCCTACGGCAACTAAGCCTTCGCACTACCCTTGTGTGAATGGAAACTCTATGTGATGTGTTGTATTTATTATGTGAATATGTCCCTTGTCAATATTAAAGACAAACAAATCATACTGTGTCTCTTTCACTCTAAATGTTGATATTATTTAGGCATCGAACAAGGAAGAGATAACTGAAAAATACGGAAACATGTATTGAAAAATACTTAAATTGCGTATTTTGTCATAAGCACAAGATTGTAATTGACATATTTTTTAATATGATTAAAAGCACGGCATAAAAATTTGGATAGCGCGAAGCAATTCATGAAAGTGGCAAGCCATATAGGCCAGCTTGCGTAAGCGCAAGCCTTCATTTTCTTCACATGTCATGCTTGAAATCCGATCACTGTAACATGCAACTGAAATGCCTTAAAGACAATGTTCCACATTTTTATTAGTTTTGAACTGAAACAGCCATCTTTTATATCTTTGGCCGTTATTGAAGAGCATAAATTACTATAACAAATCCCAAAACTTGACCGCTTTTAGCAATATAATTTTTAGTGTGCAAAATGCATCTAGGCTAGTGCCGCCGCTTATTGGCCGACAGCTACTTCAAGATTGCTGGGTCTGAGAAAAAACTACTTGTAGTTCTCGAACCTTGACTGGATTACCTGCTGCCGCTTGCTATGAGTACGATAACAAATACTTATTTTTATCAAGTCGCCAAAATTGTGCACAAAGTTTGTGTTTATTCTCTACTAGAGCGCCTGCATTGCGCGATGCGCAATAAACGCCGCACGCCAACGCCACCCCAAAACGCCGCCCACAAACAACGCTCGCCAACGCCAAACATCGCCAACGCCGCCCGCAAAGCTAAACCTCTTCTCCGTGCTATAGGTGTCACGTAGTGCGCATTGAGAAAAATCTATAATAATTATATATATATATATCATATATATATATTATATATATATATATATATAATATATGATATATATATAAGTGGCGTATCCGTGCCACGCTGGTTGCGGTATAGTTCAAGTTCCGCTTCTTCAAGGCGGACGGCGGTATTATCTGATTGGAAGTTGTGTCTGTTATTTTTTTTCTTAACACAGTCAGACATTATCTTTACTTGTAGTAAGGGACGGTTCTGTTTTGGGGGAAAATGTAGGGAGCAGAATAATATGCCACACATGTTGTCATTGCGATTCTGCCAAAAAATAGATTATTTAGATAATTAGAACTATCAATGCTCAATAGCCGTTTTTCACGATGCGCTTATTGGCGCGAAATGTTTAAAACATTCTAAAATGTTTAAAAATGTTTCAGTGGTAGCCGTCTTCACGATGGGCTAATTGCGAGAAATGTTGTAACCCTCGCCGTATGGGACCGTAGGGCAGGTTCAAAACATTTTTCGCCAATTAGTCCATCGTGAAAGCGGCTACTACTAAAACATTTTACAACATTTTAAAATGCTTTAAAACATTTCGCGCAAAATAACCCATCTTGAAAACGGCTATTGTGTCGGAACTACATAACATGGCGGGTGCACCGTCCTGTTCGAACACGTTGTCAGTGTCCTTCGATGCCCCTCATCCATGGCTTGACAACCGTTTCCATCACATGGATTTTTGCATCGGCATTCACCCTCAGGCTCTTTTCAAAGAAGAACTGGGACCCTCGCTGGAGATGACTCCAATAACCATCACGGTGTTGGCACTTTGTGAGCCATTTTGTCCGCAGACACAGCTTCAGGGTCCTCGCCAGTAGCTACGTTGCTAGCAAATTAATTATTGACTCGATAGGAGAGTTTTTTCCTTTGTGTTGAAGCAATCTGTCCCGGGGCCGACCCGGCGTGAAACCTGACGACATATGGCTGCCTTTTCTGCTCCTCCATTGTTGTGCACACAGCTATAAACGTAAAAACCACTCTGAAGGCACATATTGAGCAGTTCATGCGGTGTATACCCTGACCACGTTAACCAAGCAACTTTACATAAGCTAAAACGTGCTCTGAAAAGTGTCCTAATTTATCGTCCGCACCCTGTACAACGAACGTATATTTGACAACTTTCATAAGGGTGAAACATTCCATTCAATAGTATTTTCCGCTTTTGCAACACATACCTTCATTCAAAAGACTCTCCAGCAATACGCCAAGCGATGGCTTCAGAGAAACATACCTGAAAAACAACATACATTATTATTAGGATTCGCAATGCCTGTACTCAACGACATCTGCTTCTACGCGGATCATAACACAATCACGAGTACAATTTAGCTAACACATGAACAGGTACCAGTCATAAGTCATAAGTCATGTATTCAGATACATCCACGTTGTGGTTTTTACGTATCCAGCGAGACATTAATTCAGTGAGACGTACAAAATCAGTGTTGGTACGATGAAGAACAATACGATTGCATTAAGTAAAATAAAAATAAAAAATAATAAAAAACGAACAACAACAAAAAACCACACATGGTATATGGCAGACCTGTCATCGCACGGTGTTCCACGTTTTCGCCGCTCTAAAAGGCAAACGAAACCGCTGCGTGCTCGACAGCTTACACAGCGGCAGTTCCAGTGGCTCCTGCCGCAGCAGAAGCTCGGGACTCGCGTAGCGATACAAGGGCTCGCAGGACAAACATCGGCCCTGTATGGCGGCAGCGACACTGCTCAGCGTGAGCCTCTCTGCCACCTGGATTTGCAGTCATGCTGGCACACCCATCCTCATCCGACTTTCTGCCAGTCGAGCGATACCAGGGCAGGTGTCACATGCTCAAAACGTCGCACTCCTGTCACCAGCCTGGCCGCGAAGTTTATAGTCTTTTGCACTCGATGACCAGATAAACGCAACACGGTCAAAGAGTCCTTTCACATAGGCTGTACTGAATTAAATATACCATTCATATCGATATGACGGTACTTTCTCGAACCATCGTTACCTTGATAATACGTAATTAGCAGTGTCATAACATTGCAGAATCGAATGTCGAAAATAGACGATTAAGTATTTAATTATTCTTCATCCAGCCAGATGCATTGCATAGGGAGGCTTTGGGTTCAGAGTAGAATGCTAAGCCGAGCTTACTGCAAGTACCTATGGCCTGAACCCACCATCGAAGTCTCGTAAAGTTATGAACACCACCCTGGATTACGTCTCCTGTCCTTTGCATACATATTGAACAGACACCTCAGTTTCCAACACAGTCTCATCATAACGCGCATCAAATTTACGGTCATCGGTGCTCTAAGCTCTTGCATTTAGTTAACGATAGCTATTCCATCCCAGAAGGAGTCCATTGTCTTCACTTAACTCGCGAGTCACTGGGGAGGCTTTTTAGCCCCCCCCCCCCACCCTCTGAGGAATATCTAGAATATCTCACGAAATAATGCAGCTCTGGACGCCAAACTTCTAGTACCTGACCGGGCATCCCTCTTACACATTTGTGATCAAACAAAAAACAAACGTCGGAATTTTTTGGAGAAATAGCTAAGTTAGTGACGTCACCACACGATTTTGACACAAAAATCAGCTAAAATTTAGGAGACCGTACAAATGCCATGTAGCAGACAAAACTGAATCAGAAAACGTGAGAAGATAGCTATTGTCAAGGACTGCAAAACGGCCATCTTGTATTGGTCCCGCATGAACTTAAGTGATATTGTTAGCATAGGTCAAGGTCAGGTCACAATAGGTCACTATGCGCATAAGATCTACGAAAGTCATGCGACACATTTTGCATGGAACATTTGACACGTATAATTATCAAGTGATCGTTAATGTCAAGGTCAGGTCAACGTCCAGTCAAAAAAGTACACAAAATATAAATTTATATGCCTCAAAGACATGTTTCTGGACCAGTTTTGCCTCAAAAATGCAGTGGTAACAATTATTTGTCCACAGCTGGTTATTACAAATTGAAAACCAAATACAAAATATGTCATGGGCTACTCTAAACTTCAGGAGTCATATATCAGTCAAAAAGGTGATATGGTTTTAAATTTGGTTTGGGAATTGCTCATATGTGGTTCTCTTCTCTATATACTAGAGGGATGTAATGTATATAGTCTGCAATTTATACATCAGATTAACTTGTATAGCCAGCTAATCCAAATCTCCATGCCACCAACCAGACACCAAACCAAAATATTCATCAAAAAAATTGACATCACTATCTGTCATGGTTGTAATGGAGAAAACCCGTGAGGGGATAAAATTTACCCCCCTCCCTACGCCGCGCGGGTTAAGCCGAAGACGCGCTTCGATAAATCAGTGATCAGTTTGCGTCATCAGCAGAGTCGGCAGACCGCAGCGCTGCTAGCCATCTGTCAGCCGAGACAGATGGCCAGCATCTTCGGTGGCTACGAGACAGACGGAAACCACGGCCGCTACTTCAGTCTCCTCCTTATCAAACCTCCAAACAAAACGGTTTTGCGCCGGTAGTTGAGAGAGGCGGTCAGATCGATCGCCATGTGTCTGACCAGACGGCACTTATGTTGTAACACGACTGAGCACGCCCCACCCAGCTGTCAGCCGTGCAAACGGGCTAATCAGTGGGCCGCGGCGGCACCCGTGCACCTCCCCCGACTGGGCTACGGTCAGCCACTGACAAGGTCACGGCCTACATAATAAATATACTGACGGCAGCGGCGCGGAGCTGGCCACGCCCGGCGATTCACTGCTGGCTAGGTCACGGCCCGGCTCTGCGGCCGTATAAAGCCGCTGTCGTCTGCAGGTCGGCATCAGTTGATCACACAGCTCCACCACAGCTACAGCATGAAGGTAAGTGTAAGGTGCAGACCCTCGCAAAAAGAAAGGAGACGGTGACTTGAAGTGTTTTTAAGTCAAGACACCGATAAAAAAAAATTAAGTCAAAAATATAAAAGTCTAGAACAATGTACCATTGTTCATTGCACAAATCACTTTGCAGGTACTACATGAGCGTTTGATAAATAAACGAAAGTTCACATACAAAACAGTGCATGAAGAAAAATGCGCAACAATCAGCTTCGTTTTGTTCTACGAATACATACCACTATTACAAAATCATTTCGTGAAGCACATTATTATATTTGCAGCGTAACACAATGCACCAACCATGGACATCGAACACAATTAGCGATACTGAAGTATATATGCTTAGCGAGATGTTGTCATTTCATTGCTTATATCAAAGCTGATTAAAGGTAGAAAGAGAGCACATATGATGACCACAAAATAAGAAGTTTGTTAAGAAAATCTTCATATATCAAAAACAACCAAAAATACTGAATCTCCCACAAACAGGTTTTTCTTTTTCAGTTCTTCGTTGTTGCCGCCCTGCGGCCGTTGCGCCGCCGACAGCGCGGCCCTACAGGCCCAGGCCTGCCTACCAGCCGCAGGCGGCCTACAAGGCCCCGGCTCACCAGCAGAGCTATTTGACGCAGCCCCCCAAGCTAACGACTTCAACCTACGACGTCACGGATACGGAGGACTACGACCTCAGGTTTCAACGCCCAGGAGGCCCCGTGACGGCTACGCCCCACCCAGGGATCTTACTCTGTTGTGCCTCCCGCACGGCCCCGCGTACCCAGACGGTCACCTACCGTACGGACGACGCGTACTCTGGCAACATTGCTGAAGTCACCTACGAAGGGTGAGGCCATGGTACGAGAAGCACAAGCCCAGCTACAAGCCCAGCTTACAAGCCGCCTACCCCCAGCCCCAGCTACAAGCCTTCCCTTACCAGTAAGGAACTATTCGGTTTGATTGGCCTATCAGATACCTCGATATCGCTGCCAGTGCTTGTGAATGCGCTGTGTGAAATTATGTGCGCATTTGAGAGCAAATTGTATTTATCGTGTGCCTGTTAAACATGATCAATACAAAAATACAACACTACTTTGAAGGAAAGGAATGGCAATGTGAACATTTCGCAAAGGAGCAAAGGAGTGGCAACGATTTCCCAAATGATTTAAAACATAAACAGAGACTAACGGCGCTGTCCATAGTTTTGAACACAATGCACAGTAACATGGATGATGTAACATAGCCTTCAATTAGACACGACACATCCCTTCTTACACTTGAAGTGGAAATTGAATGGATTGCATCTCCATAACTAAGAGATCAACTTCGAGACGCAAATAAGGGGTACACACACACAGTATAGTTAACCTCACATAACCTCACATAAAAGCAAAGGAACAACAAAGTGTTAACCTTAAATGACATGAAAAGAAGACGAAACAACTATAACCGCCACACATTCTGCTTTGCTAGCATACGCTTTACGCTGCTGGTGCAGGAAATCTTTGCTGTTGGTGAGCCGATCTATTCCATTATGAAAAGGCACCGTCATGTCATGTCATGTTTTAATCTTCGCCCTACGGGACCGTAGGGCGAGGGTTAAAACATTTCTCGTAAATTAGTTCATCGTGAAAACGGCCACTACAATAACATTTAAAACATTTTAAAATGTTTTAAAACATTTCGGGCAAAATAATCCATCGTGAAAACGGCTAAAGCACGATCGATGACAAATTCCAAAGGTCAAATTCAGGTCAAGAAAGGTCAATATACTAAAAGATCTACGAAAGCCATTTATGATTCAAAACATGTTTTATTGATCATTTTACGCGTAAATTTCGATATTGATAAACATTTTACCACCAAACTTCATATGCATTAAGTAATTGTCAATCCAGCCATTTTGTGTGAGCCATTTTGTAGTCATTGTAATATTCTATCATAGGCAATTTTGTGTTGCATTTCGCCCAATATATGACCGTTGCACGGTCTGTTTAAATTAAAGTTTAGCTGATTTTCGCGTCATAAATCGTGTGTAGTAGGGTTGACGTCACTTTAAAATCGCAGTATTTACAAAATTCTAGATACGTATATATGTGTATTATAGTATATATATCTGTAAGTTTGCGTTGATAGCGCAATCATTTTCGAGTAATACCGAATTTGTCAGGGGACGTGAAACGTTCCCATCTCCTCGTTTAATGCCGAGCTATAAGTTGGCAAAATTTGATCCAGTTTATAAAGCTGTTACATAATAATACCTACGTAATTTATAACCAGCATCGCAGATTAAGCAAGCCCCACGTTCACGCGTGTCAAAAACCGGCCCCCAGTCAAGGTCATTGGCAGCATCACGCTCTGGTGACGTCACCCGAGCGTGAAGTTTTATTTTTCTCTCTTCACTTCTAATGCTAACCCTATGGAGGTGAAGTAATTTGGGCAAAATTCAAACTCGATTTAAACGAATGAGTTAGAGGTGATGCAAAACAATTAAGCAAACTATAAAGAATGCACATTCCTTGGCCTAAGTCGATAACAGGGTCGCACTTGCCTTTGGGTTGCATGGAACATGTTAATATGGTCTTATGTGAAAGGGTATTTCCCTAGAACGCGTACTCACGGGGGGTTGATTTGCCGCCTCCCCTCCCATCGAGGTTTTTAATAAATAGCAGAAAAACGACGGCACGCAGCGTCACCAAAATTTGAGCACAGCTTTAAAATTAAATACACCAATACTGTTAAACTCTTGACCTCGAGTTTATCAGGTCAGGTACCAGGTCAAGTCAATGTTGACTCTAAACTCCAAACAATGTTTGCGGTCGTGCCACAGTCCGAATAAAGGATGGAAAGTTAAAAACCTCCAGTAGATTATCNATGGTGCCCTTTCCGACCACAATGGTGTGCCCCTACCACGTTTCGGGACGCAGTGGAAAATCCTTAAAATATGCCCTGCCTTATCCAAACAAATAAACCTTACCTTATACCTTGTTGAAACAGTGCAATAAAAACAACTCGCTCAAACACCTTGCTAAACAGAGGGTAAAGAGACACAGAACGATAATTCGATGGCAACTTCTTTGCACCCTTCTTAAATATCGGAGCAATGTTAACACGCTTCCAAACATGTGGGAAAACACCCTGCTCCAGGGAAAGTTTGCACAACTTTGTGACAGGCACAGCAAGTATTTATGCATGAAATACAACTTATTCATATAAGACAACATAATACTCTTTTAGGTCCTGAAGATAGAAACACAAATGTTGTCATCGTAGTCGGAAAAAGACTATAAGTAAAATAAATAAAAACAAAAAGTAAATTTAAAAAAAATGTTGCTTGGAAAAAAATGATGATGTAAAATGCAGCACAAAACGGTAAAAAAAATGCAATGTTTCCAAATGAAATCAGAAAACGCAGAAAAAAAATATTACGATAGCAAAATATGTGGTATAGCTAAGACGGTGAGTCATCGTCACCGTGCGTCTCATAACTGCTGCCAATTGACTGGCCAAGCCTGTACGATATGACTGAACCGGCTTTATGTGACCAGGCTCATACCTAATCCACTGATATAAAGAAATTTCAACAAAAGCAGCGGCAATGTTTCTGAAACGGCTCAAAACCAGTTGCATTACACTAGTGGCGGATCCAGGGGGGCTAGGGGCTGAAGCCCCTGCCGATTAGAAAAGTGCGCCCCGGCGCGAAGCTCCCGGGTGGCGGCTTCGGTTGCTGGTATGAATTTGCAGGGCCTGCAAATCCTCCGCTGCATCATCCGCCTTCTAAGGGGCAAAATATATGTTATTCAGAGGCACAATTATACCGCCTCGAAGAAAAATGCCGCCCCCGAAGCAAAATGCCGCCCCTGAAGCAATAATGCCGCCCCTCTCGAAGCAAAAGTGGCCTCCATTTGCCATCCACTTGCGGGCGCCCCTACTGACCATGCCGCCCCCGCACGAGAAAATATGCTCGCCCTCGGGCCTGAAGCCCTGGCCGATAGAGAGATCCTGATCCGCCACTGGCATATACACCATCCAATTATGCTCCATCGCTTCCTCAGGAGCCAAGCCGGTGGGCCCCGCCCCTCCCCGGCTGACGTGACGCCCCCGGCAGTGCGTCACCATCACTGGCGGTCACCAGAGCTGGACAGTATAAAACACCGCTCAGCGGCACAAGGGCATCAGACGATCACACGTTCCACCACACAACCAACAACTCAAACATGAAGGTAGGCAATCGCATTAGTACGCGAAATATGCCTTTGAAAATGCAAAAGCGAGCTTATTTTTAAATCATATTACTGCCAAAACAAGAGAAACTTTTTTATATAAATACGTTTCTAGGCTATGCTTACAACTGTCCAACATCAACCTGATGACATTATTTAAAACTTCCAGATGTTCGTGGTTGCCGCCCTGTGGCCTTTGCCGCCGCCGACAGCGAACGCCCGCCCCATACACCACTCCGACCCTGGGCCTACAAGCCCACCTACAGGCCTGACCTACCCCCAGCGGCTACAAGGCCCCGGCCTCACCAGCAGATAGTCTATGATGAACCGGCTAAGTAGACTTCAGCTATCGACGTCCACGGATACGAGATTACCGAGCCTCAGTTTCCAACCGCCCAGGAGGCCCGTTGACGGCTTACGCCACCCAGGGATCTTACTCTGTTGTGGCTGCCCGACGCCGTACCAGACGGTCACCTTACCGTGTGGGTACGATGCCATACTCTGCCTGATTGCCGATCGCACCTGACGAGGGTGAGGCTAATACGATGAGACAAGCCCAGCTACAAGGCCGCCCCAGCCTACAAGGCGCGCCCCGCCTACTAAGCCCACCCCTGGCCTACAGGCCCGCTCTACCTAAACAAGCGCCCGACCTACAAGCCCGCCCCGACATACAAGCCAACCCAGCCTACAAGCCTGCCCCGGCCTACAAACTAGAGATTCATTCTAGCCATCGAGTCATATTTTTACGGCGCTCGCCGAAAAAATGATTCATCTGTGATATATGTTATCGGTCGTATTATTTGTAAAGTGGAATGGAGTCGATCAATACAAAACCAACGCACTGCATTGGTTCTTTCTCTTACAAGGAAGACTTAACCGCGCCCTGGTGGGCAAGACCACTTTTGACAGTATAAAACACTTTGACAGTATAAAACCACGTAAAAAAACAAGAAACACTTTTGCGAATAAAACACTTAAACACCTCCTATTGTAGGAAATATTCCTCGCTTTCACCCTAAAACAATGTCGATGCATTCTTATCCTGAACATGAGTGGATAAGAAATAAGAATGCATCATGGTCAGGATAAAAATGCATCGACATTGTTATAGGGTGAAAGCAAGGAATAATTCCTACAATAAGAGCACTGTAAAAAATAATTAGTAACATGCATTTTTAGGTGCTAATGTTAGCCGATTAACAGCCCAGTGCGTCTTCTTGAAATACGTGGTGCTAGGTTAAATACTTGCCCAAGCATGGCCTAGCTATACGGTGCTGATAAAAGCACCAATACTGCTAATGGGTGATGATAACGTTATAGATTAGCAGCCTTACGGGTGTTTGAAAGTAAATATTGGCTACTTACTTAACCACTTCTGCTAGCACAGTCAATCTGAGATAGTGACTAAGCAAAAACATAGCCAACTTTGTTGCATTGCTAGCTAAAGCACTATGACTATTTTATGAAAGCATCATAAAAAGATACTTGCATGGTAAATACGCACGGAAAACAAGTTACATGTATATCTTCTTACGGCCTAGCCTGCTATAGGCATCTCGTGGACTTGTGTAGCATATTGCTCTGAACAGAGAACTCCGTTCATGGCCGTGGCGCGCATGGACTGCGTGGACACTGCAAAGTTTTTGCAAGCCAATTTTTGTCCATAGCCGTGTGGTTTTGGCGGTGCGTTTGCTTGGTGACGAAGTGCTTTTGTGAAAGGTGCACTGGTGCATGGTGGAATGATGCATCATATCATAACTATTTTAATATAATTTATGCAGACATTGTAATGTGCTGTGATCATCAATTCAGTAAGAAAAGCAATGAACCCCGGTTTGCAGACATCTTACCGTACAACGTAACGTTATAAATAAGCAGCCTTGCAGGTGTTTGAAAGTAATATTGGTGCTTACTTAACACTTTCTGTAGCACAGTCAATCTGAGATAGCGCTAAGCAAAGCATCCAACTTGTGATGTTGCCAAGCTAAGAATATGACTATTTTTGAAAGCATCATAAAGATACTTGCATAGAAAATATGCACGAAAAAAGTTGCATTTATGTTCTTACGCTAGCCATGCTATAGCATCTCGTGTACTTTGGATAGTATATTGCTCTGACAGAGACTCACCATTGGCCGCGGCCGCGCATGCGCGTGAGGCACTGCATGGTTTATGTCAGCAATTTTTTCCCAGTAGCCACGTGGTTGTGGTCGGGTTGCGTTCGCTGGTGACGAAGTGTTTTGTGAAAGGGCACTGGTCATGGATGGAGTGATGCATCATATCATATATATTGTAAATTCATGATGAAGACATTAAATTGTTGCTGTGATCAACGATTTCAGTAAGAAAGGCAACGAACTCCGCGGTGCGGACATCTTACCGAACACGAAGCAACGATCCTGAGGACGAGGCAGGGATTCGTGGTACGGGAAAATTCAATAGCGCTGTCGACGATTTTAAGGTACAATTGTATGGCTCAGGCTTTCTGCTTCCTTCTGTTTGATTGTAAAAGTTAATTTTTATTTATAATAATTATATGTCATTGTATACGCAGTGTTTTACTAAANNCCCCCTGCAGTTCGTGTTCGGCGCGAACCCCCTGCAGTGCGCGGGATAAACGCCGGCTGTCCGCAGGGCTCAGTACTGGGACGATTACTTGCACTCATATATCTAGACGGACTCTCAAATAAGACTAAAAATGACATTCTTTTATTTGCTGACGACACATCACTCTACGCATCACATACAACGACAGACTTACTCACGACACAACAATCATAACAGAACGACCTCGACGAAATATACAAATACGGTAAAGAATGGATTATTACATTTAACACAGCAAAAATAATTCAGCAGACATTTTCATATAAACAAGATGATTGACCGCCGATACTGACATTCGGAGATGATCCAGTGCCAATTCATGACGATCACACGCACCTTGGCATGACTTTCTCTAAAGACCTCCGCTGTCACCAACACATGAACATTATATGCCACAAAATCAACAAAACACTCAGTCCATTGTATAGCATTGAAAAACACATACCAAGATCAATTCTCGATCAAATATACAAAGTATACATTAGGCCTCATTTCGACTCTGCGACGGCCATCTACGACGGTCACATAAAATACAAGATGCGACCAGACTGAGACATTTACAAAACCGAGGCGGCAAACTGGTTACCGGAGGACTATTCAGGCACCTTCCGCACACAACTACGAGCAGAACTGGGATGGGACAGACTAACAAACGAGCGGCGTATGCAAACAGACTGACGCTCTATCACAAACTAACAACGACCCTGAACACACTGCCCAATTACATAAGCAATCGTGGCCAAACACTCGCTCAATGACACCCGACAGACACTCAGGAAATTGCTAAATATGCACATACAACCACCAGTCGCACTTCATCATACCACAAGTCATTTTTCCCACAACTTGCACACAATGGAACAAACTGCCCAGCACAACACAACATCTTACACACACCACTTTTAAAAAGCAGTTAAGCGAGCACCTGGGAGCGTCCGATCCACCCATTTACTTTTCTGTTGGATCAAAAAATGTTTTTTTTTGCACGCGAGGCTGAGAATGGATATTACTCATTTTAACTCTCATTTATTTAATATTAAAAAACAGCATCGCCTTCTTGTCAATGCGGACATCGCAATTAAATTGTTAGTCATTTTTTTCATTTCATGTCAAAATCATACGGAGGAGAGAGACATTTTGTTTAAAAGCATCTCCCAACCATTACTTTCTGACTTTATAAATAAATCACCCAAGGAACAACTACGTATTATACTATACGGGACTGACCTCACCGGCTGCAGCGGTCGGTCGGTGGCCTTGTATTTTCAAAATTTCTTACTCAATTCCAAACGATTTACTGATCTTTATTAATATTGTCCTGCAATCCCCACCTTACTGGACGTGGTGTGCCCGGAGGTGTGTTGGGCTTGGCTTTGAATTAACATCAGGCGAGCTGTTGCCCGTGGCGGCGGTCGGAAGGTGTGTGTGGGCTTGGCTTTGATATACATCAAAGAGCGAGCTGTGCCGTGGGCGGCGGTCCGGAGGTGTGTGGTGGGCTTGGCTTTGATTAAACAATCAGAGCGATAGCTGTGCCGTGGCGGCCGGTCGGAGGTGTTGTGGGCTTGGCTTCGATATAAACATCTAGAGCGAGCTGTGCCCGTTGGCGGGGTCGGAGGTGTGTGTGGGTTGGCTTTGATTAACATCAGAGCGAGCTGTGCCGTGGCGGCGGTCGGAGGTGTTGTTGGTGGGCCTTGGTTGATCTATCATCAGAGTGAAGCTGTGCCCGGTGGCGGCGGTCGGAGGTGTGTGTGGGCTTGGCTTTGATCTAACATCAGAGCGAGCTGGCCTGGCGGCGGTCGGAGGTGTGTGTGGGCTGGCTTTGATCTAACACAGAGCGAGCTGTGCCGTGGGCGCGGTCGGAGGTGTGTGGTGGGCTTTGGCTTTGAATAATAACATCAAGCGAGCTGTGCCGTGGCGGCGGTCGGAGGTGCTGTGTGGGCTTGGCTTTGATCTAACATCAGAGTGAGCTGTGCCGTGGCGGCGGTCGGAGGTGTGTGTGGGCTTGGCTTTGATCTAACATCAGAGCGAGCTGTGCCGTGGCGGCGGTCGGAGGTGTGTGTGGGCTTGGCTTTGGTCTAACATCAGAGTGAGCTGTGCCGTGGCGGCGATCACAGTTTATTCGTGTATCTTTATTTTCAGACAGGGTGCCTTGATTCAAGCTATTTTGCTTTTGCACCCTTCTGATTTATTTACATATTTTGTTTCATTTATGTTTAATAAACTTGATGATGATAATGATGATGACCTCAGTCAAGGGTGGATTAAATTACATTCCATGACAACCATCCTCATTGGTATTTAAGTAAAATGAGCATCAATGCAGAACAAAACTACTTCGCAAACCGAACACCAGAACACAATCCTCTGGATTGATTAAATACCTGTTCTCCTGTCGGTGAGTTCCGTCAGCCGTGCTCGCTGGACAAGCTAACCTAGTACTACTGACAAGTTTACCTGCTAGAGCTTTCTGTTTTGCTGACAACTCAGTAATGGACTGCTGACCGGTGAGCTATTTCTGCTGTTTACAGTGCTGGGCCGACAACGCTTCAGTGGCGCAGCCTCCGGTTAGGACTTAGGTTACGCTCCGGTTACATCCCTCGGCAATCGCCTTGTTTCTAAAAAGGCGCAGTTCTTCAATACTGGCCGTGGATGTCGATCAATTGTTACTAATTGCACAGAAGTTGGCTTGATCATGTTATACCGCCTGCAACGGCAACGCCCTTCGGACTCCGTACAACTTTGGGACTTTGCAAATGCTCAGATCCTTTATATGACTAGTTCTGCGCAACATGTGCAAAGTTGGCTCGAGTCTTCTGGCGAACCCTCCAGTAATCAGGGGTCTCCTGGCGAATCCTCCAGTAATCAGGTCATCAGGGATGAGAGGAACCTAGTGACCAGATTTCTGAGTGCTTAGCAGGGATGGAGAAATTGATTTGAGTGGCCCCGACCAAACGTAGCACATAACAAAATGAACCCAGCTCAGCTGGGGTCACTGGGTCAGTTAGGGTGTATCGATTTCAGAGTGAAACCATTACAAGTTGAAAAATGAGCTGGAGTAGCGATAAAAGGGTGTTTTTAGGTGTAATAAGTTTATACAAAAAGAAGAAGAAGAAAACAAAAACAGAAGAGATTTAGCCCGCGGACTTTTGTGTTTAAGTATTGAGTGCATATAATGCAAATGTCGAATACAAAATCCAAACCTTCTGCACTTAGGGAGCAATATGTCAGTCAAAACATATGTTTTACTTGGGAAATCGGTTTGGGGATCGTCCATACTTGGTTTTCAAATATACATATATATTAGGGTGTGTCGCTAGTCAAGATTCGAAACGGCCCTATGATTTTCTTTTGCCCTGAGGACCCAGAAGAACGACGCTAAAGTTTTTTTTCCAACTCGCTAAACAAGAGCGGCGCGGAGCACGAGAAGTTTGCCCTGTCTCAATACGTTAACGACATCAGCGCCGCCCTGGTGGTGGATGCATGCACTAACGTACATACCTCCATGCTGAGGGTCACTGCGGCTCTCCAATTGCAGTGAGGGCCACGTAACAGAGTCTGGTATAATCACAACACTTTGCACACAATCTAGAGCAATAATATTGCATATTCATTGTTAAATTCACCTAATTTAGTGCTAGAGAATGTAAGACTGCGTACAATTGTGATGTTTAGTCATTGGTCAACGCAGCATGTAGCTTAACTTTAATATGTATAGCGGATTGCCATGAACATATGAACATTATTAAACATGATTATTGATCATTTGAACATCTGTGACATATATTGTATTGTAAAATCACGAACAATTCACACGAATGTGGTTTTTACAGTTCTAAGTCAATAAAGGGATAAACATGGGATAAGACATGACACAGTAAAACATGTGCACATATGTACACATGCACTCACACCGAAATGAAAACAGAATCAGACATTTGCTGACAGGATTCGGCGCTTCAGCTGTCTTTTAAATTGTCTGACAGACATATCATAGCTTGCATAACATGTCAAGATCCAACTAACTTGCCGATAGTGTCTTTAATGTCTCCAAATTTGATCACCAAGCACTATTAAAGGAAAAACTCGTTCCAAACAAGCTAGCATGATGTGACGACTAAAAACTGCAGAACAAGTAGCCAGATGATACTTTTAGCTGCTCACCTACCAAACAACTAACGACAGAATGCAAAAAAATGCACTATTAAGCAGGAAAACATTTGAATGATACATAAAACACATACCTATACGACGGCGCTCGGGACGGGGCACGGTGAAGAATGTCACTGGTTTTGCACGTTTTTTATCATGACTGTTTGCTGGTCGGCGGTCTCGTCTTGCTCCTCCTGGCGGTTAGAGAACCAGCGGCAGATAAGCCCGTGACGATGCTCCTCCCCAAACACACCAGCAGTTCCTCTGTCACCACCTTCACAGCGCGTTCCACCGCCACCGCACGCAGCATGTAGGCCTCGACTTGGAGCGGCGCGCTGACAAGGTTCGTCAGTTTCTTGTGACGGATCACGGAGCACAGATGTAAGCGTCTGTTCACTCACCAGATCAGTTGAACAGCTTGGTAATGCTAGTCGCAGCATAGTTGACTGAAAACGTATACGGGCGGACTCCTGGCTATTTGCTAATTCCTCTTCGGACACACGGGCGACATATAACCTGTCAGTTGATACTACTGATCATTAGTGTCCCACTTTTCAAAAAAGTTTTCCGATTACCTTCGCCCCCTGCGATTCTCGATCTCTGATCAAAATTATCCATGGGGACGAAGATTGGTGAATTTCGGTCGGTAATCTTAATCTCCGAGCAGCGGATGAAGTTATCGCCTCAAAGTCACTTTTGAGCACCGGTCCGCCATATATCCGATAGTAGAGCATGGCGTTGACGATTCGCTTTAGCGTTTTTAATTGAGCTAGGATGACGAAACAAGATGCATTACATTGCCTAACGTCTGTGCCTTCGTCTCCTGCAGCCCTTGTCGATTTATCTGACAACACTTAGCCGTGACGTCACCATTTATACAGCGAGCCGGCTTTAGCATAATGGACTATGGAAAATAAGTGATATTCGGGTCGCAATTTCAAACATTTCTCAAATAGTTCGTTCGGTACATAACTGTAATGTTAAAGACCTATTCATATCTGGGGTCTTTTGGGAAGAATCGAGGCATTACAAAATGATCTGGAACGCTGCATGTCTTCCAACAAGGATCATTTCCAGCTTATTTGACGGTAAAAAGCGACACAATTTGCCTATAGTAGCTAGGAAAGAGAAATGCAAGCAGATCAATAATGATTTCACAATCCTGCTGAACCCAGTGGTACACTTCAATACCAAGTTGGTGACCCCTAAAGACCCTCTTATAAGGATTGATCCTCTGTCTTCTATATCCTCTGTTCTCTTTAGGAGTCACAAACTTGGTATTGAAGTGTACCACTGCGTTTAGCGGGATTTTGAAATCATTCTTGATCTGCTTGGACTTCTCTTTCCTAGCTACTAGGCAAATTGTGTCGCTTTTTACCGTCAAATAAGCTGAAAATGATCCTTGTTGGAAGACTTGCAGCGTTCCAGATCATTTTTTAATGCCTTGATTTTTCCAAAAAGATCCCAGATATAAATAGGGGGGCCTGTTCATTACAGTTATGTACTTAAAGAACTATTTTAGAAATGTTTGAAATTGCGACCCGAATATCACCTATTTTCCATAGTCCACCATGCTAAAGCCGGTTCGAAAGTATAAATGGTGACGTCACGGCTAAGTGGTTGCCAGACAAATCGACAGGTGCTGCAGGAGACGAAGGCACAGGAACGTTAGGCATTGTCAATGCATCTTGTTTCGTCATCCTACACTGTTAAAATAATTAGTACATGCATGCTTTTTGGTGCTAATGTTAGCCGATTTAGCAGCCCAGTGGCGTCTTCTTGAAATACTTTGTGCTAGGTTAAATACTTGCCCAAGCATGGCCTAGCTATACGGTGGCTGATAAAATGCACCAATACTGCTAATGGTGATGATAACGTTATAAGAATTATGCAGCCTTCACGGGTGTTTTGAAAGTAATAATTGGTGCTTCTTAACACTTTCTGTAGCACAGTCAATCTGAGATAGTGCTAAGCAAAACATCCAACTTGTGGCATTGCTAAGCTAAGCACATGACTATTTTTGAAAGCATCATACAGATACTTGCATGGTAAATACGCACGGAAACAAGTTACATTTATCTTCTTACGCTAGCCATGCTATAGCATCTCGTGTACTTGTTGTAGCATATTGCTCTGAAGAGACCCCTCATTGGCCGTAGGCCGCGCATGCGCTGTGAGACACTGCAAAGTTTTTGTCAGCCATTTTTGCCCAGTAGCCGTGGTGGTTGTGGTCGGTTTTGCGTTCGCTGGTGACGAAGTGTTTTGTGAAAGGTGCACTGGTGGGCATGGTGGAATGATGCATCATATCATAACTATTTTAATATAATTTATGAAGACATTGTAATGTGCTGTGGCCTGTGATCATCAATTCAGTAAGAAAAGCATCGAACCCCGGTTTGCAGACATCTTACCGTACAACGTAACGTTATAAATTAGCAGCCTTGCAGGTGTTTTGAAAGTAATGTTGGTGCTTACTTAACACTTTCTGTAGCACAGTCAATCTGAGATAGCGCTAAGCAAAGCATCCAACTTGTGACGTTGCTAAGCTAAGAATATGATTATTTTTGAAAGCATCATAAAGATACTTGCATAGAAAATACGCACGAAAATAAGTTGCATTTATCTTCTTACGCTAGCCATGGCTATAGCTCGTGGTACTTTGGTGTAGTATATTGCTCTGAAACAGAGACTCCCATTGGCCGCGCCAGCGCAATGGCGCGTGAGGCACTGCATGGTTTATGTCACCTTTTTGTGATTTCCGCAGTAGCCGCGTGTTGTGGTCGGGTTGCGTCGCTGGTGACGAAGTGTTTTGTGAAAGGGTGCAACGTGGTTCATGTGGAGTGATGCAATCATAATATAAATATTGTAAATATCAATTTATGACGACATTGCAATGTGCTGTGATCAACAATTCAGTAAGAAAAGCAACGAACTCCGGTTTGCGGACATCTTACCGAACAAGGAGAAACGATCCTGAGACGCTGCCCGCCAGGAGGCCAGGAGGCAGGGATTTGTGGTAATATAATATTTGCATATATACTTTTGTGAAAGTAGCATAGGTGTGCTGAAAACGGCGAAATCAGTACTCTTTGCGGAATGGTTCGAATGAGCACCATGCTGCTTCAGTAAGCAGCATAGGGGTGCTGAAAAACGGCGAATTCAGCACCCTTTGCGAAAAGGGTGGATTTAGACCATGGTGCCTTCAGTAAAGCGCCATAGGGGTCTGAAAAAGCGGCGAATTCAGTAACCCTTGCGAGACAGGTGGAATTAGACCATGGTGGGCTAGCTTAAGCATAGATAAGCTGCTTTTAAAGCACCCCTATGCTGCTCAGTAGCAGCCTTTAGGGTGCTGAAAAACGGCGAATTCAGTACCCTTTGGAAACAGGTTGAATTAGCTAGCCATGGTGCTAGCTTAAGTATAGACAAGTTGCTTTTATAAGCAGCAATAGGGGATCTATTTTTTCGGGAAAATGAATTTAGCAGCTCTAGCGTGCTATTTTTTAGCAGTGTAGCTTAGTTAAAAAACGCTAAAGCGAATGCGTCAAACGCCATGCTCTATATCGATATATGGCGGACCGGTGCTCAAAAGGGACTTTGAGGCGATAACTTCATCCGCTGCTCGGAGATTAAGATTACCGACCGAAATTCACCAAACTTCGTCCTCATGGATAATTTTGATCGGAGAACGAGAATCGCAGGGGGCGAAGGTAATCGGAAAGCTTTTTTGAAAAGTGGGACACTCTACTCATCATCTTCCAGCACGGGAAGATGACGCACACAGTCCGGGCAAGCTCATATCCAACCTCCTACGCCACCTACGCCTCCGTAACGAGAAGCAGCATGACCGCCTCCAGGTGCACCCAGTAAGTGTTACGCTGCAAGAAGGGCCGGATCATGCCTTGGAGATGGGATGGCAGCAAACAGATGGCAAGACCCATAACAGGTACAAGCTGTATAACATGAAGTTGCTGGACACTTCCACGCAGCCGCTGTGCCTACGAATGTAAAACCACGCCAGTATGTAGTAGCTTATCACTATCAGGTACTGGATGATCACTGATCAGGCAAATGCTCTCTTGGGACATTCAGTGGCGATGTACAGATGGAAGGGTCACGCTGCCAGTGTATAGTGTATACGTCAATACGTCATGTGTCAGTGCTGGAATAACCAGCCAGAAATCCGTCCGCACACTTCCTAGTTATCCGCTTCTAGTCATTAATTATGCTGCGACCAGCAGCACCAAGCTTTTTAACTGGGAGACGGATCTGGTGAGTGAATAGCCGCTCACGTCTCAGCTCCGTAACGAGAAGCTGACGAACCTAGTCAGCACGCCGCTTCAGGTCGAGGCCTTCTCGGTGCACGCGGTGGCTGTGGGCGCGCGGTTAAAAGGTGGTGACAGAGGCTGCTGGTGCGGTGTTTGGCGAGGAGCAGCGTCACGACTCACGGGCTCATTTGCTGCTGGCTGTCACCGCCAGCAGGAACGAGATGCGACCGCCAACCACCAGTCATGATTAAAAGCATGCAAAACCAGTGGCATTTTTAACCGTGTCCCATCCGCGCGCCGTCGTATATGTGCATCATTTCAATGTTTTCCTGCTAAATAATACTGTTTTTAATCTGTCGACTCGTTGGTTTGTTGGTAGGTGAGCAGCTTCTAAAAGTCACATCTGTCTATTTTTCTGCAAATTTTAGTCGTCACATCCATAGAGATCTTATATACATATGATAAGATCTCTATGTGATAAGATCTCTATGGTCACATCAGCTAGCTTGTTAGGAGTGCGTTGATCCTCAAACAGTGTTTGGTGATCAGATTCGCAGAAGTTAAAGACATTCTCGGCCAGCTAATTGGATGTTGATATGTTATGCAAGCTATGATATGTCCCAGATGTTCAACTGATCAATAAATATGTTATATAATGTTCATATGTTCGAAGCAATCCACTCTGCATATTACAGTTAAGCTACATGGTACGCTGACCAATGACCAACATTCACAATTAGCGTACATACATCACACTTGTAGGTAGTCTTACATTCTCTAACACTATATGAAGTTGATTTAATGATAAATATGCAGTATTATTTGCTCTAGATGGTGTGCAAAGTGTTGTGATTATATCAGATTTTGTTATATGATCCTCACTGCAATTAGAGAGCTGCAGTGACCCTCAGAATGAATGTATGTACGTTAGTGCATTCACCCACCACCAGGGTGGCGCTGATGTCGGTAACGTATTGAGATAGGGCAAACTTTTCGTGCTCCGCGCCGCTCTTGTTTAGCGAGTTGGAGAAAAATAAATTCAGTATCGGTTAATTCACTCTGGCCCTCAGGGAAATAAAATCATAGTGCCGTTTGCTTTCTTAACAAAATTAAAAATAGTATTCATTTGAGACACCACTAATATATATATATACTATATTTATATATATTATATAATATATATATATATATAGTATTATATAATATATTATATATATATAATGTGTGTGTGTGTGTGTGTTTGTGTTGTTAAAAATGTCGAATACAAAGTACTTGTTTACAAGTCCACCGCATTTATCAAAAATAAGGATTCATCTGTATCTAAAAAATTGCATTCTATCGTAACTTCCCCTTATTACGGGACATTTCACTAAACAAATAAAGATGACCAACGGCTTGTCGCGCCTGCAATTGATGAAGTTTTATATCTTTATGGAAAACTTGTCCTCGTTACAAAAAGAACATTTTACACGTGATATACTATAGTTTTTATGCATGAGTGGCATTAATGATTCAGTTTATGAACGAGCCGAAGGCGAGTTCATAAACTGAATCTTTAATGCCACGAGTGCATAAAACGATTTGATGCATGGCCGAAGACTGACTGTTTAGAGCAGATTTCAAATACAGATACATATTTCTAATGAGCTTCAATGCAGGGTCACTTGACCTGAGGCTTAGCAGTGTATTAATCACTGTTGGGAGTGTATTAACACTTACAGTTAATGTACACGACTACAGTTAAGCACATGGTCAATGGGAAATACAGTCTTCGGCCATGCACTAATACATTAAAATACATTTCCTTCTACATCAATTTGGACTTAAGTTTACATACATTTTTTAAAGTTGCTTTGTGATGGAAATCTGACAGGCAGACTTGTGAAATCACTTTATGAGGAATTTAAGTGAAATTTAGACAAATTTTATGAAAAACTTGTTCCCTTATTTAAAAAAAAAAACATGATGCCACGCGATACTTTATATTACCTTTCATTCTGCATATTGTTTTAACTAAATAATCTTAATGCTTTTTAGCGCACTTTGCACTTTGCAACGGAAGTCAGAAATGCAGTTTTGTTGAATCACTATATGGGGAGTTTTGGTGAATTTTATATATATTTTATTTTGTTGTTGAAGAAATCAAAATCGTTCATTTTTGTTGGAGAATCATGTTAACCAGCGATACTTTATTGAAATGTCTTTAATTTGCCATCATGAGTGAGTAAATTAGTTTTTATTTCCGAACGTCATTTTGCGTCAGAAATCAGACATACAGTTTTCTGAAATCACTATATGAGGCATTCCAGTGAAATTTTGACTATTTTATGAGAAAACCTTTCTAAAGTTTAACCCACGCCCTGGTGGGGGTTATAATGTCCTCTTCCCTAAGTTTTTTCCTTCTTCTCCAGAATGGCGTAAAAACGGCGTTGCAGCGCAGCACCGCCACATTTTGTACAGCTGTTATGGCATAAATTGTCCACACTTTGTCAAAAAGTGGACTTCAGGTCATCTCAGGTCAGGTCACCAGGTCACGTCAAGTGACATTGCCGTTCAAAATGTTTGTGATCGTACCGAAACCACAGTCTTTGTCCGAGATATTTGAAACATGCGGGATTTCATAAGATCATAAG
>VOPJ01007892.1:0-72590 GCA_014673585.1 Semibalanus balanoides
CAGCGCAGCCGTTTTTGGCACAGATGATGTTTAGGTATCAATTACCCACATTACACAGAAACTTTGGCCTCGTGTCATCTCAGGTTAGGTCCTGTAAGATCAGGTCAATTTCTAGACCTTTCCATTGTAAGTGAATGGGAAAATGAGCAAATATTTCCTTTTCTGTGAATATGCATTTGATCAGGCAAACTATTTCAGAATCATGTCGTCATTTTAGCTCATTCTTGATGAACCAGGTGTAGTTGCTGCTCAGTGCCCTCTGAAAGGTCATCTTCGGTCATCTTCGGTCATCTGTACTTTGTTGCTAGTAACTCTTGATATAATCCAGATAGAGACGTGCAGATGACACAACTCAGTTTGTCTCGCCCATTCGCGTCGCCCCATATGCAACATGAACTACCTGGGTCACCTAATGACCGTGTCCTGAGGAATTTTTTTGAAAGTAACTAATCTAACCAGACTACCACTTATATGCGTCAAACCACCTTGGCCGGAAAAAATAAATATTTTAATGTTATTGCCTCATATGCTTTAGTTAAAAAATGCCACAAAACTGTTTTGTCCAAAACAGTTTTGCCAAAAACAGCCTTTGTGACATTTGATAACTTCTGGAGCCTAAACCTTTGATGAGCTAAAATCGGAGGACATGTTGTCGATTTAATTTTTCCAGAGTTTTCCTTTTTCGTTTGTCCCTAGATCATAGTTACTAAGATACATTTTTTATCACAGTCCTAAGATTTAAAATCTGACCTTTGATAACCTTTGGTGACCTCAATATTAACCTGAGCAAAAAATATCGTGTAACCTCGAATGTCCATGTTCAGAGTTTTCGAAGGATATTCTCGTTTTCTGTCTACGTCTCATAAAAGACGAGTTCAAGAGAGTGTCTACCTCCTCCCCTCCGGCTCGGCGAAGGTGGCGCCGAGCACCGGCACGGTGCGGGTTTGCATAGTGTACTCGTATATTTGAAAATATGAATAGCTTACTAACCTTGAACGCCTGCCGGTACTTGGCCGACATAACGTTGTACAATATAGGGTTGATGGTAGCCGAGACGTAGTAGAAGCAGCCGGTGATGTAGTACATGTACTCGTTGATCTCGCGGTAGTTAGGCAGCTGCTTGCCGTAGATGTAGAGCAGTCGCTGGGAATGATGAGGTGCGAAGCACACGAAAAACCCGATCACGACGGCAACTGGAAACGGCAGAGACAGGCATACGTTAATAATACTGGAAAACTAAAGAAATCATAGTTTATACAGAAATCATATGTTAATGAGTTTATTGTACGTTTATTCCTAAGCAGTTAAGCACCTTTAAAAATCTTGGTTTGGCGTGAAATAGAAAGAGGTTTGTTTGTGGTATAAGAAACGCTTGTCTCTTGTTATAGTTTGACTGGCATCATAAACCAAATTATTCTGGGTGAATTTTTGGAAGTCATGTCATGTCTGAATACCAAAAAATATTCCAGAAACATGCCTAAAAGATGGGTTAACATGTCTCACAAAACGAAATGTTATTTATGTTTCAACTAAATCCTACGTATCTTTCTTGCCACTTCCCTCTTGACATGTAGCAAACCTTAACGTCATATCCACCATAGAGATCATATATATAATCTCTATGATATCTTATATATATATATAACACCATATATATATATATATATATATAATATATATATATTATTTTTATTAATTATATCTTATATATGTATCTCTAGGATATCCACCCCACAGGCTACTCTCTAAAGATCATATTGCTATCTTTTTCCGTAATGGAACATCTGGTGGCACAGCTCTACAAAGCCCACCCAAACAGGGCTCCAGATAATGGCTAAATCTTCTTGGCGCGGCCCACTGATTTGCCGCTCACATTTCGCTCGTCCAGACAGTGCGGACAGATAACCAGACAACCACAGTGCAAGCCAGTCCTTCCCCTCACCAGCCTCCACCGCCACCAGCCAGAGCCCTTTGTGGAATGGGAACGGGGATGAAAAATGGGTGGGAATGGGACATTTTTGGAGATGTAACGGATTGGAACGGTTTGGGACAGACCATATCATTTTTTAGTACCACAAAAAGTGAAATATGCTGAAACGGGTGGGAATGGGAGCCCAAACAATAATTATCAATGCGGATTGGAACAGATTTGGGTCTGGCTGCAATCTGAATAGGCTGCAACGGGATGGTGGCAGAAAATGTGTCCCATGAAGGGCCTCCATCGCCTGTCAGCCTCCACTGCCAGCCCTGCCGTTCGGGAATGCTGCACATCCCGCAACAGCCCCGCTCACCTCGACCTTCCCGCTGGGGAGCAAATCCACTGGACTGAATCGTCCCTGGCCTCGTCTTACAGCCAGCTTAACGCAAGGAGCAGAGCAATGCGATGTTGAGATGTCCTAAATATTGGCACATTCAGAACATTGTTTATCCTCGAGGCTCTGCGGGATAGAATCTGCCCACTCCTTCTATTCTGAATGACTCAAAAGCGATCGATGTTATGCATAAAAAGACGCAACTTATTTGCCAGCAATATTGCGTATGGTCTGAAACTAATCATGAATATTCCTCAAATGAAATTTTAAGTGGTACCTAATTTAGTGCTGTGATTTCACACACTTTGTTGGCGTAGTCGGCCAATTCAACATGCACTTGTATAAACAGTTTCTGAAGCTAATTGACAGAGGTAAAAAGGTAATGATATGATGAAAAGTAAATGCATAATATCGTTTGCTTTCCAGAAAGGTAGTTTAATTCCTCCATGATAATTGACCATATTTCATCCCGAGTTTAAACCTTAAATTCCAGCCTGAATTCAATTTTTGGGGATTCAAATCCTAACATGTTATGCAATGTCAGTATTGTCAAATTGTCATATCGTATCTAGATTGTCATATCAGTTTGAACCTTCGTCATGACGGCAAAGCCACGATAACGCCTTGCCGAATCTCCCCCAGTCCGCACCGGAATGAATCCACAGATTTATCTGGCAATAAATTGTTGTCAAATTCTCGGTTGTCGCAGCGGCAACACGCCGCGTTCGGCTGTGGGCTGCTTCCGCAGGCCGGAACGGCAATAAAGCGGCCTCTTACGAGCCTCACAGAGCCGCGCCCGACCGGGTCACGCCGAGCTACGTCGTCACCAGGCGGCAGTCACCAGAGCTACGTCGTCACCAGGCGGCAGTCGGCAGAGCTACGTCGTCACCAGCGGCAGTCGCAGAAGCTACGTCGCACAGCGCAATCGGGCAGAGCTTACGTCGTCCACCAGGCAGCAGTCGGCAGAGCTACGTTGTCACCAGGCGGCAGGTCAGCAGAGCTACGTCGTCACGGCGGCAGTCGGCAGAGCTACGTCGTCACCAGGCGGCGTGCCAGAGCTACGTCGTCACCAGGCGGGCAGTCGGGCAGAGCTACTCGTCACCAGCGGCAGTCGGCAAGCTACGGTCGTCACCAGCAGCAGTCAGGCATTAGCTACGTCGGTCACCAGGCGGGCAGTCAGCAGAGCTACGTGTCACTAGCGCAGTCGCAGAGCTACGTCGTCACAGGCGGGCGTTCGGCAGAGCTACGTCGTCGACCAGGCGGCAGTCAGCAGAGCTACGTCGTCACCAGGCGCAGTCGGCAGAGCTACGTCGTCACCAGGCGGGCAGCCGGCAGAGCTACGGCGTCACCAGTGCGGCATCGCCAGAGCTACTTCGTCACCAGGCGGCGAGTCAACAGAGCTACGTTCGTCACCAGGCGGCATCGGCAGAGCTACGTCGTCACCAGGAGCAGTCGGCCAGAAGCATACGTCGTTCACCAGGCGGCAGTCGCAGAAGCACGTTCACCAGCCGGCAGTACGCAGAGCTACGTCGTCACCAGGCAGCAGTCCGGTAGAGCTACGTCGGCACCAGGCGAACAGTCGGCAGAAGCACGTCGTCACCAGGCCGCAGTCAGCAGAGCTACGTCGTCACAGGCGGCATCGGCAGAGCTACGTCGTCACCCAGCGGCAGTCATGCAGAGCACGTCGTCACCAGGCAGCTCAGCCAGAGTAACGTCGTCACCAGGCGCAGCGGCAGAGCTACGTCGTCACCAGGCGTGCAGTCGGCAGAGCTACTCTCCCACCAGGCGGCAGTCACCAGAGCTACGTCCGTCACCAGGCGGCAGTCAGCAGAGCTACGTCGTCACCAGGCGGCAGTCAGCAGAGCTACGTCGTCACCAGGCGGCAGCGCAGAGCTACGTCCGTCACCAGTCACAGTGGCAGAGCTACGTCTGTCACCAGGCGGCGTCGGGCAGAGCTACCGTCGTCAACCCAGGCGGCAGTCGGCAGAGCTACGTTCGTCACCAGGCGGCAGTCGGCAGAGCTACGTCGTCACCAGCGGCAGTCAGCAGAGCTACGTCGTCACCCAGGCGCAGTGCCAGAGTACGTCCGTCACAGGCGGCAGTGGCCAGAGCTACGTCGTCACCAGGCGGCAGTCGGCAGAGCTACGTCGTCACCAGGCGGCAGTCAGCAGAGCTACGTCGTCATCAGGCGGCAGTCGCCAGAGCCAGACGCAGCGCCTGACGCAGCACTGATAAATGTCGCTAGCTCCGCCGCCGAGTGGCTGGCCCACATTTGCCGCACGCACGCCGCAGCGCCGGCATTGTCGCGCCGTGCCGAGGGTGCTGGTCTCTCCCTCCACCCCGCCCCACCCCGGCCCTGTCCCGCCCACAGCGACTGATGCGTGTCAGGAGAGGCATTGAGAGTCTGCGGGCATCACTCACTGAGAGTATGCAGGAGGGATCACTCACAGCTTCGTCAGCCTCCGTCACCACTGGCTGGCCACACAATGGGGAGGCACGCGCCTATGGCAGACAGGGTGCCTCCGACAATGGGGAGGCACGCGCCTATGGCAGACAGGGTGCCTCCGACAATGGGGAGCACGCCCTATGGCAGAACGGGGTGGGGCCTCCGACAAATGGTGGAGGCACGCGCTTTGCAGACAGGGTGCCCCGAACAATGGGAGGGCACGGCCTTGGCAGACAGGATGCCTCCGACCAATGGGGAGGCAACGCGCCTGATGGCAGACAGGGGGCCTCCGACAATGGGGAGGCACGCGCCTTTGGCAGACAGAGTGCCTCCGACAATGGGGAGGCACGCACCTTTGGCAGACAGGGTGCCTCCGACAATGGGGAGGCACGCGCCTTTGGCAGACAGAGTGCCTCCGAGAAGTCCCCTGTCTAGAAGGCACCAAATGCCTGTGTTCGATGTTTAAGTGTAGATTGCCAGCGAGGTGCTTGCCTTGGGAGTCAGCTTAACAATAGCCGTGTATTATCTGTGATGCAGAGCTGCACTGGGTGATTGCGGTTAATGATGGATAAGAGAGTTAAATAAAGTATAGAAGTGAATGTTAAACTGGAATATATTTTTCGAAGATGGATAAGAATTAAGATCGGTAAAAGTATAGTTTCTCCACATAACACAAAAAGTATCCTACACACATATCTAGAATTTCAAAGCGTAACTCACTTCCATGACTGACTCTCTAATTCATTCTGATACCATGATAAACACCCTCATTAAACTTTACACAAATTAAGAGTATGTGCTAAATTTGTCGTCAAAGAATCAACCGTACCATAGTTACGCAGACCGATAAAGTTCACGACAGAAAATCCCGTGTCCCTAGCAGCATATTGTGACGGACCGGCTGTCATGCACCCCGTTGCTCGGTCACGGTGCCCCGCTAACGATGCTTGACTAACGACCCCATGTGCGCTGCAGCGTGTCCAATAGAATCAGCTATCACTATGTTAAGACGGTCAGCGCCGCATATACCGCCTATAACGCGACTGATGAGATCGAAAGCGGCCGTTGTACCGTCAATGTAAGTCGTTAGTGTACGTCAGCGTGTTATTGGTGTCGACTTAGCTATGTTGCTGGCGCTAGGAAATGGTTATATCATGCATGTTAACCTGTCGTAAGTTAAGGAATTCATAAAGAAGTGCCGTGTATAAATGATACTAATAATCTATCAAGAGCGGTAGTCGGAATAACGCAGCACTGCATCGACTAAAGCAAACATTTCAAGTTAGCACGCCCTGTTGTTGGTTCAGCAAGTCACACAGCTAGAACACAGCAAAGACTCTCTGGACGCTTGGTAATCGATGGTAGATGGGCTTTCGGTACGATGCACGGCTCGGGTCGGAAGTTGGGCATTAACTACAATTGGTACTGGCGGTGACGTCAAGCTCAGTGTCGCTTGTACCCCTCGATAACCAATGTACCAACCGATTCTTCTAATGATGCCCAAGTTTTAAATTTGTTGTTAAGTTACTGCATGACAAGGCATCATTAGATCATCAAGTAAATCTCTCAATCACTCGCATCCCAAACACCGTGGTAAAGTATACTGTGCCGCAGCACACAGATACCGAGCGGCCGCAGCACACAGATACCGAGCGGTACAGTCTATACCAACACTGTGGTGAAGTATACTGTGCCGCAGCACACAGGTACCGGGCGGTACAGTCTATACCAACACTGTGGTGAAGTAAACTGTGCCGCAGCACACAGATACCGAGCGGTACAGTCTATACCAACACAGTGGTGAAGTATACTGTGCCGCAGCACACAGATACCGAGCGGTACAGTTTGTATTATATACCAACACAGTGGTAAAGTATTCTGTGCCGCAGCACACAAGTACCGAGCAGTACAGTCTATACCAACACAGTGGTGAAGTATACTGTGCCGCAGCCCGCAGCACACATGTACCGAGCGGTACAGTCTATACCAAAACTGTGGTGAAGTATACTGTGCCGCAGCACACATGTACCGAGCGGTACAGTCTATACCAACACAGTGGTGAAGTATACTGTGCCGCAGCACACAGGTACCGAGCGGTACAGTCTTTATTCAGCGGCGTTAGGTTGTCGGCTACTGTCTGAGCATTACGTGTCGGAGTCCATTATTCCAAATGATCAGAAACTTCCAGCTCCAGCTCTGATGTAGTTAAGGCCTATTTTGAATCAGCGGAATGTAGCTTGCTTTCAACACGTGCAGCGTTTAGAGGCACAGACTAATACGCCCTCATGGGAAATCCCCTAGCTTATAGTTAAGCATTTACTGATCTTCAAAGTTAGACAACAAACAGGATATTCTTTCATCCCATGCAAATGCATTTAAGGACTTCAGCTTAAGTTCCTAAGACGACAGGCTATTCAAAAGTGTTGCGGACGATTTATCTTGTTTCGTTCCAGTGGACTGTATGTGTGATCTCAGTGTCCCGCAGCATTTGGTGGTGATGACCGGGGTATGATAGGAAATAGGTTGAATAGGCAATGAGGGAAAATGTGTAATTTAATATTCAAAACTAGTCAGGAAAAATATTGGATAAAGGAAGAGCACTCACGCACGGAGCGACGAAGGAACCCTCCTTGGTGAGAGCATGTTAGGACCTAGATTATTGGATAAAGAAAGAGCACTCACGCACGGCGCGACAAAGGAACCCTCCATGGTGAGAGCATGTTAGGGTCTAGATTACTGGATAAAGGAAGAGCACTCGCGCACGGAGCGACAAAGGAACCCTCCTTGGTGAGAGCATGTTAGGCGTCAGGAAATAAAGGAGCGATAGGAGCGATAAATACACCCGGTCACCGTTAGTAATGCAGAGTCTGTGCGCAGCCCTCCCCTGTTTCACTCGCCGATTCACTCTTAGTCAAACACATTTTCACTACGAAGTTTTACTATTCCAATCAGGCGGCGAGAAGAGATGAGAAGTCAGCAGCAGCACAGTGCACAGGTTGAAGGCGAAAGGTGAAGTCAGCAGCAGCACAGCGCACAGGTTGAAGGCGAGAGGAGAAGTGAGCGGGGGTGTTTACGATTAGTTTATATATGTGGACAGCGACGAAAATAAGATAAGGAAGGGAAAAATACAGCACACAAGAAAACCGGATCTTCACGTATCCCTCTGGGCTCGGCCATCACCTGTGCAGTGTGCACACAGACTAAACCTAACCTGCGACGAAGTACATAGGGGCGTCGGCGGCCCTGCCGAGCGGCGGGTAATACCTGCCTCACAAAGCCGAGCCCGGAGCCGAGACGGGCGACATCCCAAATGGGTGTCAGCGGCGGCCCTTCGGCCCCAACCAGCCCTGCGGCGGGCGAGGGGACACGGACGGCGCTGGCTGGCGGCGCAAAGCTCGGCGACATGGCAGGAGCACCGCGCTGGCGTCATTTTGTCGGTAACAAAAAGTATTAAACCAAACTAGAAAATTGCTGAACAGTTATAGTTCGGTAACAGGATAATTTCTTCTATGAAACAGTTGGCAGGATCTACATTTGATGCAATAATATTATGTAAACGGTAATAAATGCAGAACAAAATTTCCGAGGAAGGGGCAAAGGAACCAACATCACTCATCGAAGTCGCTGGAAGGAATGTGTAGAAACCTTCATGCTACAACCATTTTGGCCTAAGCGTTATGCGTTCATTGATCAATACCAGAATGGATTAAATGGACTTGTGGCCAATGGCAGCCGAAATATCACATAACATCTACTTATCACGACTCGTACACGGCCTAACAGCACTCTGTTCCGTCCACATGATCAGTCGTTACTCACGATGACAGCCGCTCCGGGAGTCTGGGGACGCCCAGAACAGCGATATCGCCCACCCAGGCTATGATCATCAACTGCCGACGACACCTCTTCATCTCTCGCCATCTCCCACCGTCCGTTCATTCGTCACATACCACCGCCTCGCCACGCTTCTCAGCGACCCTTGGACAGTCGGGTTTTCCCTGCCACCGTGGGCCGGCCCACCGCTCCACAAACAGGAGATCAGAATGACAGATCATATGGCAAATTATAATAACCATAACACGGAATGGAAATAAAATGAAACGAAACACGTTTATCATGTCAGCTATGGAACTCAATAGAACGGGACAATGTGTTCAACTGTTCAGAGCCATGTTTCTAAATAGAATGGAATTAAATTAAATGGAAACCATTTTGAACAGGAAATATGGAACTAAATAACATGGAACCCAGAGCCAATGAAACAAAATGGAAATCAAAATGGAATTCCTTTCGGATCTCCAGCTGACACTTGGCGCCGGAAGAGGCGGCAGCCCTGGTGTGCTGCTGCCTGCAAGATCCTCTGGTTCCCTCTATCAGGGAGCAATCAGGCGTGTTTCCCCGGGGACACCGGCGCGGCGCCGGGGCGGCTCGGAGATACGCTATTCTGCCAGTAAATGGTGGCGAAAACCGGCCTCACAGGCCGGACACGACACTGAGAGCTGCCCAAGCTGAATAATAGAGGAGCTGTGGTGGTGTTGCTATATACTACAATACAATACATTATACAATATAATACAATACAATGCTCAAAATGAGGTATCAAAATTACTCAAAATACATATGCACTATATAATGCTTTGATTTATTGGAGATAATTTCTAAATTTGAATATCATCCAAGCAAGCATAATATAAATTCATGTAAAGCAAAGCCGTTCACTTGGGTGTATATTGGAGGTGGCCCACCTCGCCAGACAATAAACGCCAACTGCAGCTGACGCTACAATGCTGGTGTCAATGAGGAGGAGCTGTGCTGATTGCAAAGTTGTCGACAAACAAAAGCCCCCGACTATATATATATATATATATATATATATATATATATATATATATATATATATAATATATATATATATATATAATATACTTATTATATATATATATATATAATATATATATATATACATATAAATACTTATATTATATAATAGTATATATATATTATATATATATTATATATATATAGCTATATATATGTATACAGGGGTGTTCCACAAAACACTGACACATTTGAAAACGATTTTGTGGAGATATAGGGGCATTAACATTATCGATGCATATGCCAAATGAAAGCTCGTGAAATGGAAATTTTGGCCAGGTCGGTGATTTTAATCAGCAACAAGGGGCCTTCAGTAACAATGAAAAAGCTAAAATCGTCAAGTTTCACTTGGTGACTGAGTCTGTCATGCAAGCCCAACAAAAATTCCGAAACCATGTTAAGACAAGGACAGCTACAGCCCGAAACACAACTTTGAGCTTAGCGAAGAAGTTTCTCCTAGAAGAGACTGTAGACATTGAAGTGCATTGAAGTGCATTTAAGTGGTGCGCCGTCAGCTGCTCGGGCATCATCGGCCCCTTTTGTTCGAGGACCACGCCGGCCGCACGCAGACAGTGAATGCAGAAATATACCGCTGCATCGTCAAGCGGTTCCTGGCGGTCATGCAGCAGAGATGCGCGGATACCTACGCGATCCAGTGGTTTCAGCAGGATGGCGCGACCCCACATGCGACAGCCGCGACCATCCAGCTGATCCAGGAACACTTCGGGGCGCGCGTGATCTCGCGCAACACCCCCACCCCTGGCCGGCCAACTTCCCCGACCTCAGTCCCCCCGAATTATGTATGTGGGGACACCTGAAGGGAATAGTCTACTAGAAGAACCACGAACCCTGAGACAGTTGAAGAGGGCAGTGGGAGCTGCTGTGCAAGCCCTCTCCGCCAACACGTGCCGAAGAGCGGCTGAGAACCTCCGGCGGCAGGCAGAGCTGTGCGTAGCCCGAAACGGACGCCATCCGTAACATGTCCTGTAGCGACTTGGAAGTAGGAGAGGTGTGCTCAGGGACGTGTG
Organism: Semibalanus balanoides; assembly: GCA_014673585.1. Taxonomy (NCBI): domain Eukaryota; kingdom Metazoa; phylum Arthropoda; class Thecostraca; order Balanomorpha; family Balanidae; genus Semibalanus; species Semibalanus balanoides. Next base: position 10,665 of record VOPJ01007892.1, read on the forward strand.
CTTGAATAAATCTCCATGAAATTCTGCAATTTTGTGTATTCGAAAACTCCATTGCCTGGAGCACTGTTGCACATAATCATAAATTAAATGTGTCAGTTTTTTGTGAAACATCCCTATATATATATATATATATATATATATATTATATATAATATATAATTATATATATATATATATGCTCTGCTGGTATTCGTTTTTATCAGGTGGTTCTAATTCACTACTCTTTCTAGTGAGGGCTTGAAAACTTACCGTAATGTCAACTCATTTACAATATTATGTTTATTTCCATATTTATAATATGTAATATTGCAAACGAGCGGTAACATGGCACAAGGCTGTCTATTCTTTTTAACTGAAAAATTACTGCAGTAGATTATGGTCGTTCTTTACCACATATCTTGATAAGGTTGTCAGGCACGCCTTGCAATGTCTGCTCAGTATATTAATTGAGATTATGACATAGCTGGTGCAACGGTACAGTTCGGATTCAGTGTTTGATAACATTTCTAAAAAATGCATATGCATGTTAAAATGGCGGATATAATACATGTGAAAGCTTGAAATATATGTTTTTGGCTGGCTTATAAGTTTGCTATATAAGAAAGGAGTTCAGATATTTAATCTCCACCATAAATCAGGCTTCAGATCTTGCTATACATTTTCTGATTGGTCGTCAAATGAATTGTTGGAGATAAAGTGTTATTTATAATCACACCAAAGCTAAAAGAGTTGTCAGCCTACATAAACTCTGTATCGGAGCCTGCACACATCTACTCAGTCCATAATGCTAAAGTTTGTTTAAAAGTGAAACATGCCATCGTGGACTACCACCTCGCTTTATTAATATCGTAAATTGTACCTCAATCGTTTCAGTGGCGATGGACAAGTTAAACAAGTTAAATGGACAACTTAAGGGGCGGGTATCACAGACTGACCGAGCTGGTGCGATGCGTTCGGCTCAGTACGCAGCTGAGCACAGTCTGGGCAGCATCGACACAATCAATCAATTAATAAATCAATTTATTATGCGTCTCTTATAGGAAGACAAGACAACTGACATAAACATGAGACACAACACAACAACAACAACACGCCATCATCAAAATAGTCAGCACAAATATCATAAACCTATTATTGCGCACATAAGGCGTATCAAGTGACGGGATACAACATAGTCGTTTTTCCAAGACCGAGCAAAAGACCTAAGCGAAATCAATCATCCATCGGAGGGCAATGGTCCTACGCACAGCACTCGCATTTACATGACCACAGCGAGTTTTCTAGCACATTCTTAAACGAACAACATTCAGTAAGCCATATATGCAAGCCAAGGAATGTGCCAAAAAGCTGCTGGGGTCAGTCACGCTAAGCAATAGCTAGTCCGACAAGTCAAATGACTTGGCTCAACCGGTGATTGTTACATCGGAAAATACCAGCCAGCCCAAACAGCACTGCTCTCCTCCACTCTTCATGCACCCTAGGAATATGCCCGCGCCAATAAGCAAGCATAAGGGAATGGTGAGCAATACTTAGAGAGACCACTAGCAGCTTTAATGAAACGTGACCTGTAACCCTCGAGCGAGTCAATATCCTGGGAGCTAAGGGAGAGCTATTCGCACCCAAAGGTCAGGGCTGGTAGTACGACGGTCTTCCAAAGAAAGGCCTTGTCTAAAGGCGAGAGATTTTCGCTCAAACTCCTGCAGGGGTCAAACCCATAAGATGCCCCCTCGACCCGGCGGATTCGATATTGTGCAGTGATGGAGCGCTTTGAGATCTGCTGAACCCGACACCGAGGTGTTCGGTCACCGATCGCACAGCGAGCTGGCTGGCCCCGAAAGGTGCCAAGACGGGAAGCTCAGACAGCAACTCAGCTCCAAATACAGAGGGCAATGACTTTTTGTTTTTTGCAGAATTGCAGCGTGAATCAAAATCTAGCCTCCAGAACGCAGGCAAAGTTCTCAACTATCCGCAGCAAACGACAAGATATCTTGCACGTTTGTTGAAAGCAGCATTATATCATCTGCATAAGCAGAACGGCTGGAAACATGACCAGCCAAGTAGTTGGCACCGTAACATGCTTTCCATCAAGGAGGCTTACACAGAGCTCAAAAAACACGTTTTGCGAAGGCTGGTGGACAGAAATAGCAGCCTTGGCCTCGTCCTCGATTGATGACAAAGCTTTCGCTGAATCGATGGCCAGCGTAAAGTTTACACAGGCGGTCAGGTGACGATACCATACCATAAGCAAATGCCACGACCGAGGGCTTTAGAAACCTTTCTCAGCGAAAGAAACAAGCCATCATGCCAGATCCTATCAAAGCAATTTTCGAGCAATCTAAAATTGACAAGCAAATACAGGGGAGCCATGCTTCAAATTGCATTGAGTGCGTCTCGAGACAAAGCAAGGTGTATGAGTTTTGTTCCGCGATTCTCTATAAAACCAAACTGGCAAAACCATTGGGAAGTGAAGACCTCAGTTAGTTCATCTAAAAGTAGACATTCCAGTAGCTTGGACATTATTGTTGTCAGAGATATCGGTCTAAAGTTATCCAACATATTTGGATCGAGCCCGACTTTCTTCAGCAAGGGCGTAACGACACCAGCGGAGAAAGTTTCTGGAACGGACATTGTGCGAAACAGGCCGTGAGGAGACGAGCAATTACAATAAGCAGAGTTTGCGATTACACCATACCAGCAATGTGCAACAGTAACATAGGTCTATCCCAGAGCAGTAACCCGCTGCCTTAAGCCGTCTAAGCAGATGGAAACCTTCCCTCGGTAAAAACCAAGGTGGATTTCAGAGAAGCACAGCCTGCAGAGAAACGGGCAACAACAGCATCACAAAATCAACAAGCTGACCAGGGCTTTCAGCTGTGAAATACATCATCCTGACCTGATCGACCCAAAGTGTTTGGCAAATGTTTTGCATAAGGCGCACTGTGTACATGCTGTCGCCACACTCCTCTAGCGGAATTGACCTCGGCGCCAAAAATGCGTTAATGTTACGGGATCGCGCCGGAGGGTGTGGAGGAGACGAGCTTCCTCGTCAATTCCTAGCGCGATCAGCACGCTTTCGTGCACGGCCGGTATCCCTCGTCGGGCTTTTCACAATAACAGGCATGAAAACAACTTAATTTACCTGGCGGCCACAAGTCTGTCCACAACCTAACCAGAAGCGAGCTTTGTCACGAGCTTCGACACGGTAGGGGTCCACCAAAAATTTAGGAGGGCGCCAAGGTTTAGCACACCTGATTCCCGAGCAGCAGCATGGATGCACTGTAATACCAAGCATCGAGTATCGATATCTATAAATTCATGTTCTAGGGGGATCGCGGACAACACATGTCGTCTACTGCCAAAAGTATAATTACGAGACCTTACAGCAGCTCAGAATCAGAGGTCTCTATCCCGGCAGATGTCAGATTTATATTTCCTCCATTAACGTTATGATCCTGCAAATGCATCCTCGTTGACTAACCCCATCTGTCTGATGTACTGCTGTCGCTATGTAGTGGGACCCGGATCCGGGCCCAGACTCGGACCTGAACCTCGACCTGGACCTGGACCTGGGCCAAGACAACCCACAGCGGACCCCCTCAAAACCGCGTAACCGATGCTATTATGCAAGGCCCCAGTGGCCTTCTGATTGAGGGATTAAGAAACCTCGAGCATTGCTAACCATATTTCGGAGGTAGCCATGATCACTTTTTCAGAGCCGCTTATGGCTATTAGTTGAGACGTTTTTTTTTTTTTGTAGAACATGTGATACCATGTTGATGCCCAAACATTTAATGGTAAGTCTCAGAAATGGTCAAACATGGTCCTAACTCCTATGTACTGCACATCTGCACAGTTTTCACCAAATCCTATTTTAGTTGCATTGACCCTCAGCAGCCACTATCCTTCAGCGATGTGAGTTAAAAGAACGCCCAAAAGAGTTATGCACATAGGCAAACCCAAGCTTGGCTAAAATAGTGGAAAAGACCAGAAGCCCGCCAGGTTCTTGTCGGGAATCAGTATTTTAATTCCAGGTTTTGAGCATGATGACAGTTAAGGAGCAATGTTAGGACAATTGTTGCTCTGCAATATCTGAAAACGTCAGTCAAGTATAGGGGAAATGTTCCTATTAGTGAACTCTCCCCATTTGCGACCTCCCACCATACACAGAAATTGACACCGAATACAACTTAAAAAAATGCATGACTTAATCGCCATGTGCGTTTTACCTAACTTCAACATTTTCTACTTGTGTATGTATAGGTAGTGCCACTGCATGCGTGTTGCTGAAAGAAAACACGTGTTTTTCTTACGCCGTTTAACGCACTTTATATGTGCGTTTTTACTACTGCAGTACTTCTTGAAATCAATTTTTTCTGAATTTTCATATATTATGGTTTGTTTTTGTGTCGATTTCCGTTGTATAGGTGTGTCGGTTGATTTTATGTGGACTTTGATTTGGAACACTCACATTTCCCTATTTGCGCCCGTAGGTCTTCAGAGGTCACCCGCTGATCATTAAAGGGAATAGTTCACCTTGAAAGTTGTCTTGAAATTCAACCATACGGTGCATACTTGGAGCTCAAAAACTACGAAATATGACTTTGGTTTGGACAAGTGATGGATATATGTGGAGAAAGAAGTAAGTTTCACTTTGTATTTCACGATAAATCGTACGATAGCAGGTGGGGTTCTGGCTCCGCCAGACGCCTAGTACAGTCTCTGACAAAGGTTGCCGCGCAGCCCGGGCGGCTGAGCGGATATTAACGAGGCGTCGTGATCAGGTACTACGTGTCAGAGAGTGTCCCTACCATCCGAGCCCGTCTGGCCCGCGACTACGAAGCTGTTGTCGGGGCCCCCCCGAAGAACGCAGACTAATCCTGTTGCGAAACTACTTTACGTTGCGAGTTTATTCTTCAGCCATAACTAATTTTTTTTCGATCTGCTCTACAGAACTGCTATCTCAGTTCAAAACCCCATGTTAAAGTAACACCTCCCTTTAAGCTTAAAATTGGACTCCAATGGCTTCCTTTCGTTACGACCAACAAGCTGTTTTCTTAATTTTGAATCTACCCCAAATAGGAGTGAAATTGTAGAAACGGAAACTTTATAAGGCAATATGCATACATATTGCTTAAGTTGGGATGCTATCTCAACCCGGTCGCAAACTGGGAACAGTTCCCTATTTGCGTTTTTTGCAATGGCTTGCAAGATCGCAATTTGCAATTATTTATACGAATGTGTGAATAAAGTAATACCATATATGGCTAGAAAAATGTTCACACTTCCCTTAAAACAAGTTCCCACGGTCGTAACAACGACAGCATAATCACCAGCGCCCTTCAACCTAAGGGGGTCGCTAATTGGAACATTTCCCCTATATATCGTCTTGACTAGGAAAAAAATAACCAATTCACTCAGAAGTTGTATTTGTATTATTTTTAATGAAAATAGTTTGAGGCCGAATTGACAATGAATGAATATTTCGTTTTTGTATATATAAATTTAGTCCGAATGTTTTGTATGGATGTCTTTCCGAGGTCAGGACCCGCGCTAAACAGAGCTTGTTGTGCTGGTCCTGACCTCAACACTTAATCGCGCAATTCCTGTTGGCCGGCAGAATTTAGAGACGAAAGTTGTACGTGCCCGACATACCCGGACACGGTCAGCCACGCTCGCTGACGTCACCTGGCCTTGAGTGCGACCGCTGCCACCGGCCGCAGGCCATCCCAGTCAGGAGCAAACAGCGAGTGCCGAAGCGACTCGAATCCAGGCTGCCACTACTGAGATAAGTCAGGAGACCAGCGCTCTCCCACTGAGCTACAGGGGCGGACAACACTTATGGATGCTTTTCACCAAGGATGGATGTTTTAAGCTGATGATTTGGTTCAGAAACGTTTCCTAACCAGTCTAGGAAGGCTGGCGCTGCCACTATACTAGGCACTAGCAAAGCCAAGTCTGGCTATCGCTTGTGCGACCTTATCAACCGACTAGCATGCTAATCCCTGCGCGTGCGATTATCATTTTCTTCGAGTTATTTATCTATTTCAGGTTTATACCAGACACACGGATAGATGGACGGATGTCACACGGACAGACGGACGGACGTCACTCGGACAGATGGACGGACGTCACACGGACAGATGGACGGACGTCACACGGACAGATGGACGGACGTCACACGGACAGATGGACGGACGTCAACACGGATAGATGACGGATGTCACAAGACAGATGGTACGGATTGTTTACACGATAGATGGGACGGACGTCACACGGACAATGGACGGAACGTCACAACGGATTAGATGGCAACGGACGTCAACGGAATAGATGGACGGATGTCACAGGCGGCGGACAGAAATGGACGGACGTTCACACGGACAGATGGACGGACGTCACAACGAACACGGTCAGATGGGACGGAAGTCACAACGCAGATGGACGGATGTCATCATCGGAAGATTGGACGGACGTCACACGATAGATGGAGACGGACGTTCACAGCGGATAGAGGACCGGATGTCCAGCATGGATAGATGGAACGGATGTCACACGGAATAGATGGCCGGAACTGTCACAACGGATAGATGGACGGACGTCCAACACGATAGATGGACGGACGTCACACGGACAGACGGAAACGGGACTTACTCGGACAGATGGACGGGACGTCAACACGGACAGATTGGTACGGATGTCAACACGGCACAGTATGGAGCGGAACGTCACTACGACAGATGGACGGACGTCACACGGACAGATGGACGGACGTCACACGGACAGATGGACGGACGACACACGGATAGATGGACGGATGTCACACGGACAGACGGACGGACGTCACACGGACAGATGGACGGATGTCACACGGACAGATGAACGGACGTCTTACGGGACGGACGGACGGACGTCTTACGATGAGTATTATATTCTGCAGGATGAACGAGGAGATAGGACTGTAGCCTACTCCACAGCTGGATAGTCTGAATTGTATCGCGATTGTGTGACACTATTACCATTTAAAATGGCCAATTTCGCTTAAAGGGAATAGTTCACCTTTAACATAGGGTTTTGAGTTGAGATAGCCAAGTTGTGGCGCATGCTCGAAAATGACTGTGTGACGCTTTCACATTTTCCAAGAAACTCTTATTATTTAGTATTCAGTCCTAAAGTCGGACGGGTATACCCGGTACTCCACTCGCTGATTGGCTGATTTTGGGCTGAGTTGCACGTATGGATTATGACGCACGAGGATGAGCGTAAGACTGGGAATGTAAGTGCTGGACAAACCAATACGGTTTCAGTACCGTGCATTGCTTTTATTGGGCAAGAATAATCTTTGTCAGGTATATCTATGCATAGTGAATTTTTGATGTTTTTAATCTTCTATAAACATTTTTTCCTTAAAGCACGGTTCTGTAGCGTAGCGAACGTTCGCGCTGGCCCTGAACGTCCCAGGCTCGCGTACAATTGTTGATGCTGGTCCCCCTCGCCCACTACCGAAACCCTACCTCGAACCAGTCACGCCGCGTGTCGCTGTTTGATTGTGGCCGCCGCTGCGCAAGCCGCCGCTGGTGATAGGAGCCGACCGGCGAGACCGCGGTACGTGCAGTGACGTTAGACCGTGCATGACCTGTGACACAATAATCCACGACGGACGCCCCAGAGCACGACAGTAGCGATGATGGTGGACACTACACTTTTCATAGTGAAATTTAATAGTGAACGAATACTACTTAAAGCAGTACTGTGATGGTTCAAAGCGTTGTATTTCCGGCATATTAACAAGTCACTTGGGCAATACACACCCATGTATACGACACGATCCCTACTACATCGATGACGTGCGTGGCTTTCTCCAGCCACTGATTTCGCATTACTCTGTTGAGGAAAAAATATGAATCACCAAATAATTGACATTTAAATTTGCTTTTTCGCGTAAATATTTTTCTTTTGACTTTGACTTAGTTATGATACTTATTTCTTGGCTTCTCTTCATCATTTCTGAGCTTTTTCTCTTTTTTTCAAGGCGAACTATTCCCTTTAAGCAAAGCTGTAGTCGGTTTTACGTTACTACATTGGCGTACTCTCAGCTGTCTTCTGTGCTACAAATTGTCCAACACCGAAGCCCGGGTTACCGTCACAATCCCAGAGCCATCAAACCTGTTCGCCAACTAAAAATACATACCTATTTGTTATTCAGTCACGGCAATCCGCGACTCGCGCGACATACATTTATTGTTATGCGGTATCCAGTAGGAATCCTTACATACGCGTAACACCAACAGCATTTACTTCTCTTATTTGTTTTCAGCCAATGCATCCTGTGTTTCAAAAAGATTGCAGCGAGAGCCTTTTCGACTTCATCCCTTCTTTGTCAAGACAAAACTAAATGGCGAAACAATGTTATAATTATCTAAACACGATAGACATCTTTATAAATAAATGTCCTCCATCAGAAGGAAGGACATGTAAAGGCAGCAGATCTCCTCTTTCTCTCGGAGTACCGAATGATACATAGGACCTCCATTAGCACAGCAGCTATTCTTGATGTTACGGAAAGGGAAAACAAGGAGACAAGAAGTCATCCTTCAGCAGGAAAACAAAAGAACTCGACATGTTTCTCCACGCAACGGTTTCGGTGCACTTAATTGTATATATTCTGCACTGTTATATACTTATACCAGTGCTAAGTATGTACTGGGGGTATATTTATAAGTAACACTAGCATACTTTTAGCTTCAAGTTTTCCTATGATGGTAGTTGAGCCAGCACATCATCGAAATGACAGCAATGTAACAACAAAGGCGACACATATTGAATGTCGCCGGTATCAGACTGGTAATAAAGGTCACGAGCAACACAACGTATTTCCAGTATTATTTGTGTACGACTTGCATCAATGCATCAGGGAAGTTCGGACATAACTGTAGTGCCTTCCAGAGAACACCGTTGTCCTTGGTGACACAAGCATCGCGTGGTTACTGACTGTAATTGAGATGCCGTTGGCTGATCTGTGGCCAGCCGTCCGACAGAGACAGAAGTTAGCGGTGCTCCGTGCCGTGCCGCTGCATATCGCTGACTACACAGCTGCGCCATAGACGTACCCCGGTCACTGGGGCTTCTCCTGGGAGACTCTCCTCTGCTGGGAGGCTGCACCACAGCCTCCCAGCAGAGGAGAGTCATTACGAGCCGGCGCGAAGCGCTAGCGAGTCCTCACTGCGTACGGGATTTTCTCACATATAAGCGGCCCGGTCCGGCCGCATATTTCCCAAGTGTATACAGCTAGTGGCCAAGCCATGCTCGTCATGCCAATAGCGTAAGGATTTGGCGGTTGATGACGTTCAGTTCAGTTCAGTTCGAAGTAGTTGTATTATCAAATAAACATATACACCGAAAGAAACAGTGCTGGATTGGCGCAAAAGCAAACGCTTAAATTAAAGCGCCTCTCCATGAAACAGAATTGCAATGACAAACAAAAGCAATAACGTTGAAGATACAACGAAGATGAAACTGTTCATGAACAGATAATCTGACAGTGCCGAACCCGCCACCAGCCCGCCGAGCAACCATTAAATAAATACCTTGTTCTTGTAGATAGCCCGTCACAACTGACCCAATATGAGCCTGGCTGGTGCTTGGCACAGGGTTGTATCTAGACCAGGAACTCGTCTAACATGTAACTGGGGGAACCCCCAGTCACAGATTCAGCCCCCCAGTCGAGCTGACATTTAGCCACTGGGAGGGGGCTAAAAATAAATATTTTAATGGACCAGTGTGACCGGCGCCAGCAGTTCACAATGCATGACTGACGCTATTGTTGTCTGGAGCGGCAACTGTGTGAACCAATAAAAAAATCGGACACTTTGTAACACTTGCTTCTTTTTATGTGTGTTTCGCGACATTTTTTAACAATAACTGTTTCATTGCATATTAATAACCTGCAAAGCCTACTACTACATAACCACTTTTTATGTTAATTTCTGTAACGCGAACTTACAGGGGGGGGGCTATTTAAAAGCCCTCATCTGATCTCCGTAACTACTGGACTGTTTCATGACAAAGTCAAACGGCATTCAATAGCCCTGTACAATTTGTTACAAAGAAACCAAATATTGTTAACCTTAGGGCCACCGATGACGTCACAGGTCACGTCAAATACAAAATGTTTGACCATGTCATTAAAGTCCGATAGACGGAGTTGTTGCGCAAAAATGCGATATTAAACGCATAGCCAGTTAATAAATCGGAATGATTCGTGTATCTGATACTTCTATGTGCCATTCTAAGCTGATGTCGACCTTGGGTCAGGTCAAGGTCATTCAAGGTCACGAGGTCAAACTGCAGATTACGGTCATTAGGACCTGCTCTGTAACACATGTTTATGGATTTATTTTACTAAAGCGTAAAAATTACCTTGAAAACATTGTTTGTTCCATATAAATAGAAAATAAAAATAAAAATAAATATGCATGGTATTGTTGCAGAGTTGGTCGAATTTCGTCTTTAAAAGGTCGTAAGTCAGTCATTTGTGAAGATATCAACTTCAAACTTACTAAACGTATTCATGTGACTCGTCTCAATCATATATATTCAGTTTTTTCGGATTTTTTATGACAATTTTCTAAAAACAAAAGCAATGCCTTTTTATTTCACAAAATTTGGAATTTCAGTGAACTTTGAAAATCTGAAATAGCAGTTTGATAGCCAAGTGTATTATCTGTCATTTTGTATATGCCAATTGAACTTATCTTAAAAACGTACTTTTCACAGCGTTTTCTGAAAACCCTTATTTTTCAACACAAACCACAGAACATGACGTCACTCTGACGTCATCTCCGGTTGACCTGTCATAGCCTCATCTTTTTCCTTCTACCAACATACGAGTATGTACCGGTATGTACCGGTAATCCCATAATTAGCTTCCTAGTTTGAAATGTTCACATATTTTTTGCACGCTGTGATTGGCACAATATTTTTATATTTTTGCAAACCTTATTCGATGACGTTTCGTGTTTGATGTCCACTCAGATGTCCAGAGTAGTCTTACAGATGTCCTGGTCCGGTAACCCCACCTTACGGTGGCCTTAGTTATACAGGACTACGAGTTATTGGTGTTCCACGTCCATATCAAGCGGTGACCGGCCTGATTATCCTATCTTTCTCGACAGCTGTCCATTTGACTTGTATTTACGTCATGGTACGCAATGGCTTAGCGGACCCATTTGACGGGTAAACCGATCTGTGCCCTTTAATGTCAAGCATCGGTTCCGTCTTCGCGTCGTCATGGTAATCGGCGTAACACGACGTTTACCGGTTGCAAGTTAGCTATAAGGAATTTTTGACGATCTAAGAAATCCAAGTTATAACATATAAATCAGGTAGGATTATTAAATCCTTACTCACAAGTCACAGGCATTCACCCACCGAGCGATCGAAGCCACAATATAACCACAGTCATAGCCGACGCGACAGCTGATTGCCCGAAATGCATTGCTGGACGCGCACCGCAGTGCGAGAAGTAGGATTGGTTTCCACTTTTCGCATCGGAACGCAAGCTGACGTGCTTGCTACTTTACATTAAGCGAAGTATCTACAATCTGTAGTGCTGAGAGGTGTAATTTTTTTTTCTGGCTCTGAAACAAAAAATACATCTGTGAAGCTCAATATTGCGAATAATAGCTTTGCAAAGCTGTAAACAAGCTGATTTTTGCCATCCGGATCGTGGCGCACCTCAACGCGTCGAGACGCATCGAGACGTGCGTCTGGCGCGCGTCAGCCGTACGTCGGACGCACCGTGACGGATCGAAACGCAACGCACCGCAACGCATGAAAAACACACCCGTGTGGGGCGAGCCTTACAACATGACCTTTCAAAAATGCCCGAGGCTATAGCTCGGTGACCGTTGATCTAAAAAATCAAAACCGTCACAGCTGACTTTAGCGCCCAAGGTCACCCTATACACTAAATTTCAGATTTTTCAAAAATATGAGGGTGTAAAGTCTTGGTCGATTTGTCGTGGAATACCCCAATTGCCAAAAAGTTCATATAACTTCTTCTTGAAGAGCAGGAAGGAAGCTTTTATGCAGGAAGTCCCGAGCAGGGATTTTTCACAGATGTTAGATTAGCTTTTTCCGCAACACTCTACAATATCAAACATTACGTAACTGAATTTAAAAAAGAGCAATGAGCATTGAGTATCTGCTCCAGTGTCTACGTGTAACGTGTGTTGGTTCTTGATAGGTTGGTTGATAGTGCTTCTTAAGTCACCCAATAGCGCCAAAGGTGATCAGACACAAAGACTAGCCCTACATGAGCTTATGCCTTATGACACGTCCTCATTCACGATAAACGGTAAAACTGTATGGTCTCGTGTCGACCGCCAGCGAATGTGAGCGATCCTGTCGAGAAGCCGCTTAGATGAGCTCTGGAAATGATGAGCCCCGGACAGAAAATAGAGCTGCCGCGCGATGTTCTGATGCGTGGTCTGACAGTTCATCGCCGGCTGATTCTGGCGATAGCCAATCTGGACTGGTCCGGACGTGAGCTGTACACTGAGCAGACCCTCGAGTCTCCGTCTCCGGCCCCGCCCCGACCCCGGCTCCGGCTCCGGCTCCGGCTCCGGCTCCGGCTCCGGCTCCGGCTCCGGCTCCGGCTCCTCCGCTGGCTCCGGCTCCCGGCTCCGGCTCGGCTACCGGCTCCAAGGCTCCGGCTTGGCTCTGGCTCTGGCTCTGGCTCTGGCTCTGGCTCTGGGCTCATGGCTGCTGGCTCTGGCTCTGGCTCTGGCTCTTGGCTCTGGCTCTGGCTCCTGGCTGGCTGGCTCTGGACTCCTGGCTCTGGCTTTCTGGCTCGCCTCGGACTTGTGCTGGCTCTGGCTCCGGCATCTGGTGCTCTCGAGGTGTCGCTTCTCCTCTGCTGCCGCTCAACGGCTGGCCGGCTCCGGCCTCCACGGGTCACGGCTCCAACGAACTCGCTACCGCTCACGGACTCCGCGTGCCGGCACTCACGGGCAGGGATCCCGGTGCTGCCGCCGTCCCCTAACGTCAGTCTCTGCAGAGGCCTCCCGGCAAGCTAACGCGGCGCCGTCCAGGACTAATCCGGCTCCGGACCTACGGTAGCTACGGCCATAGAAATGTGCCTGGCCACTCGTGGGCTTGCCCGGCACTCATGCCAACCTCGTGTGCTCTGGGCTCTGGGCTAATCTGGCTGCTGGGTCTGCGCTCGGTGCTGAATGGGGGTCGCAAAGAAGCGGCCAGGCACGAGGAGCCCCAATTAAAAAAGCTCCCGGTATAATAGGCAGGCCCAGGGGTGCTTTGCGCGAATATCCCTTTATCGATTGTATTTTAACCCCTAAAGCTGTACGATATGACGACTCAGTCCAGACGTTATTGCGTGTTTCTCTTTGTCCGTTTCTTTACTCTGGTGTTTATCCGTACTAGGTCCTTTATAATCAACTCTTGATGTATGTAATAATTAATATGAATATAAAGCGGCTTGAGGAACAGAAATACAATGCTCAGCTGAATTGAGTACCGTCAGCTCGCTTTTTATGGCATATAACTGAAAAGTAATCGACTACTGCATGGAGTATTTAGCGACCTTGATCGAAAACGTTCACTGCTATTTCTTCCTTGAATCGCGAACAATGAGCTTATCTAAATTTAAGACTGCTTGGGGCTGACGAGAAAATCTTGCAGTTTTATATGCGTTGCATTCCTTCTTTGACAAACAATGGCTCTTGTTCGCCCCCGCAGCTCATTGGGAGAACGCTGGACTTCTAACCTATCCCGGTAGTGGCAGTCCGGGTTCGAGTCGCTTCGGCGCTCGCTATTTGCTTCTGACTGGGATGATCTGCGGCCAGTGGCAGCGGTCGCACTCGAGGGCAGGTGAGCTCAGTGAGCGGGGCGGACCGTATCCAGGTATGTCGGGCACGCATAACTTTCTTTTCTAAATTCTGACGTCCAACATGAAATGTATGTAAATATTATTATATATAATATAATTATATGATATAATATATAAGGTGATATTAATATATTAATATATTAAATATATATTGTATATTATGTATAATACATATATATATATGTGTAATAATATATATGTATATATATATGTATATATATATATATATACATATATACATATATATATATATATATATATATATATATGCATAAACAAATATATATAGATATATAAATATATAAATGATGGCATCAGATAACCATCCAAAATTGTTGGTCTAAGTTGTGCAACTCAAGTCGCATTGCGTACTTACAGCTTTATGGGTTTCTCGTATGTAATTCGCTGCTTCTCGGACCGTTTATTAGTGAGATACAACAAAATGGGCTAGTGCACTGACATATGACCCTGAGGAGTTAGCAACTTATGTCAGCTCATCTATACGTTAACGATGTAGCCATCTTACAACAATTCTTCCTAGCGATTCCTTCAAATCAAACAAAGGCAAAGTTTCATGAAACAGTGACACCACTCGGCACTCGGTCACCTCCTCTCAGCTGTGATCCGCAGGGAATTCAGCTCATCGCCAGAAGAATCGAACCAACACCGATCCATCCCTGGATCGTTACCCGGCTCTGTACAGCATCCCCGGCCTCTGCTATAACTCGGCGGGCGGACTCCTCGCCGTCACCGAGAACATGATTGTGGATCTAGCCACCAATAAGGCGCTGCTGCGAGCCAATTTCCGCTTGAGCTCCATGGCGAGCCGGGTAGCGTCCTCGACACGCAGCTTGTTAGCGGTGTCCCGGGTGTCCCGGGTGTCCCGGGTGGTAGGTCACATGCCAAGACACACCCCCAGGAAAGGTATAGAGAGGGGACAACGGAGGGGCGGCGGGAGATGAGGGGAGAACAATGGCTTGGGGCTGAGAGAGCAAGAGAGTAACAAGAAAAGCAGCATGATGAGCATAATTGGAATTAGAGCAAGAGAGAGATGAGAGAGGGAGAGATCGAGATGAGAAAGAATGAGAAAGAGAGAGAAAAAGAGAGGAATAGAGGAGGTATAATGAAATGATAAATAAAGATAGAGAAGAAAGAGTATGAAAGAGAGAGAAATGAGGAGAGAGAGAGCTGAGTATAGTGAAAGAGAAGAAAGAAAGAGGTGAGAAAGAACTTGAGAAAGATGGAGAAGAAGAAAGAGAGAAATACTGAAAGAGAGAAAGAGAGAAGATAGAGAGGAAGAGAGAAACAGAGAACAGATGCGAGAGCCGAGGAGGGAGAGCACCACTGGTTCCTATAGTCTATGGGTTCTTCCTTTATTTGGTGTTTTGGTGTTATAACTTATATGTATAATCGTAGCGGATGATCATATACAAGTTATCTCATGCTAGAGATTCTCGCCTATTTCTAATTCAAGTTGGTTTAGCTGATACCCTGCTACAAAAGGTAACAGCATTGTGATCCGCCGTAGACCAGCCAGTCAGACTCATTGGATTATCCGACGACCGGTTACAACTGATTGGTGAACGATCTGACCATTCACGGTTTAAATTGTAATAAATATTATAAACCGAAAAGTCAGAACTACAACGTCACTATATGAGTGCAACGACACCAATTGTGTGCTATCCGACAGTTAAGTTTGCTTTGGGCATAATCAAACACATAACATATGCACCAGAGAAACATTGTTAATACATTGTGTTTTGTTTACATTTGTAAGCTTTTTGTTTTCTAAGCATGGAATCGACTGGCATGCCAGCCAGTTTCAAGGTCGAGGCGTGGCATGTTCACCGACTTTTAAAATATTGCTCGCTGCGCATCTCCTTCCGTTTTTGTGTCAACAATTTGTCTTCTCCGTCTTACTTCGATTGGAATCACGTTACCTTGTGACGGGGAAATATGAAAAACGACCCAAGTTACAGAGCCGTCCATTCCCTTCCCATTACGAAACTTGTCGCTCTCATTGGCAGCCGCTGTCCATCGTTAGCGACTCGGCTGACTATTCCTGTTGCGTTTCTGCTGCGTGACGTCACTGGGCCCTGGCGTGACGTCACGTAGGACGGGCCGTCGATGGCGCCAGGCGAGTGTCAGAGAAGTGTCTCTCTCCCCGTCCGTCTCCCATCCCCCTCCTGTTATCGTCACCGGCCGTGGCAGGCAGCACAGAAGCAGGGCCTGCGGTTCTGCTCGGCGGCGGCGGCAGGCAGCACAGAGGCAGGGCCTGCGGTTCTGCTCGGGCGGCCGCGCAGGCACAACAGAGGCAGGGCTGCCGGTTCGCTCGGCGGCGGCGGCAGGCAGCACAGAGGCAGGGACCTGCGGTTTCTGCTCGGCGGCGGCGGCAGGCAGCACAGAGGCAGGGCTGCTGTTCTGCTCGGCGGCGGCGGCAGGCACGCAAGAAGCAGGGCCCTGCGGTCTGCTCGCGGCGCGGCAGGCAGCACAGAGGAGGGCCTGCGGTCTGCTCGGCGGCGGCGGGCAGGCAGCACAAGAGGCAGGGCCTGCGGTTCCTGCCTCGGCGGTGGCGGCAAGGCCAGCACAGAGGCAGGGCCTGCGGTCTGCTCGGCGGCGGCGGCAGCAGCACAGAGGCAGGGTCTGCTGTCTGCCGGCGGCGGCGGCGGCAGCACAGAGGCAGGGCTGCGGTTCGCTCGGCGGTCGAGAGCGCATGACGGCGGAACGGCGGGGAGCCGGAGAAGGCGAGGGAGGGAGGCAGGACAGAGGGGGAGGGAGGCAGGACAGAGGGGAGGGAAGGCAGGACAGAGGGGCGACGCTCCTCACGACGACCTCCTGCTGAGAGGAAGCTAATCGATTGAGGGGAAGCAGATTGTTCTCTTCCTCGACCAACAGTCTGACGGGCAGTCGTCGCACTGTGGGTGATCCAGCCGATTTATCCCCGTTGAAACTATAAACATAATTTTCCCAAAAATTTAATAAAAACGTTTATTATTTAACTCACGTCAATTCACATGTTATGATTTGCACGATACTGAGTGAATCATTATGTTTTCGGAATCAACTCTTGATCATAAAAGTGTTTACAGCATAATGCATATACAAGAGACCATATCATTTTACGGGTTCGTCAGTGTCTGCCTATTTTCAACGCAATTTAAGTATTTAAGTGGAAGTAAATACCCATATTTGATAGCGCAATATTGTATTAAGGTTATAAATAGCATGCATTACATGTATTATCAGTATTTGATCATGTTTTATTGGTTTGAACGATGCGTAAAATAAACATAGCTGGTTTCAATATCGGTAGGCTTGAAAATGATATATCCGTTCGGAAGTAAGTCCGGACACCCAACTACTGCCAACCACGGACAGTGGACACTGGGCAGTGGGCACCCACAGACGACACGCTCCGTACCGGAGGCTGCTAGGAATCTACTCCGCAGTGTCGACTCTGTCAGCAGTCTGTCACGTAGATAGTAGCCGTTTTCACGATGGATTATTGCGCTGAAAAGATTCCGAATCTTGCTGTGAAATGTTTTAAAATGTTTGGCATGTAAGTTCTAGTATATTATATATTCCAAGAAATAAATTACTGATTTAGGCGATAATATCACTATGCAATGGATATGGAAATATTAATTGAGCTCATAACAAGTAAATGATACAAAATTTGCGATTTTCTAAAGAACATATGCATCTAGAGTCCATTCGTTTAGTTAAGCATACCGTCATACTAGCCGTTTTTACGATGGATTATTGTGCGAAACGTTTAAAAACATTGTAAAATGTTTTTGAAAGTTTCAACGATTTATTCCCTAACTACATAACTTTTCCATGCGATTTTTGCCCTAAAATATCCCTCAGAATTTTGTAAATATGTTGGTAGGAATATAAAACGTTACAAAATTGCAGTTTGGTGGTAATTAACAAGATAATTATTTATAGGTTAGTTATGATGCCAAATCTCCACCGACGAAATATTTGCAAGTAATACAGAATGATTCAGAAACATTATTTGGCGTGGCACGCTATTGGTCGCTCAAGGGACCTCAGTTGACGCATAATCGACTCGCCCAATGCAATGGACTAGCGAGTCGATTTTAGCACATCACTACGCAGTCGCAATGCATAAACCGACCTGTGATTCATGACGCTGCCAGATGTAGTAACTAGTATGACTATAGCTAAGCTGAACGAATTGACTCTAGACGCATATGTTCTTTAAAAACATACAATTTTGTATCATGAACTTATTATGAGCTCAATTAATGTTTTCATAACTATTGAATAGTGATTCTTTCGCCTAAATCAGTAATTTATTTCTTGAAATATATCGTTAATTAAAACTTGCATAGCAAATCATTTTAAAACATTTCATAGAAAGATTCAGACTCTTTTCAGCGCAATAAACCATCGTGAAAACGGCTAATAGTTACTAAATCTGGCAGCGTCATGGATAACAGGTTGGTCTGTGCATGGCACAATGATGTAAGCTAGAATCGATTCGCTAGTCAATTGTATTGGACGAGTCCATTATGCGTCAACTGAGGGGGAGTCCGTTGAGCAACCAATTGCGTGCCACGCCACTGAATGTTTCTGAAACATTCTGAATCATTTGAAAAGATGTGGAGATCTGGCATTACAACTAACCTATAAATAATTATCTTGCTAATTACCACCAAACCACTATGTTATAACATGTTATATTCTTACCAACAAATTGCCAAACTCTGAGGGCCATTTCAAGACAAAAATGGGATGTAAAAGTGGTGTAGTTAAGGAATGTATCGTCGAAACTTTTCAAATTTGTTTAAAATGTGTAAAACAGTTTCGCGCAATAATCCATCGTGAGAACGGCGAGTATCTCTATGAGCGACATATGTGACAGACGCTGCCGACATCCGTAAAACTTCCGTGACGCTGGTAATTGGGCGTAAGATTTGTCACGCTGGCTATTTGACTAGAGGTCCGCCAGATATCCGTAGTTGGCGGAGATCCAAAATCAGAGGCCACCCACGTGCGTACTGCGCACGTATCGTATCGTCGATTCATGGGAACTTGATCTTTGCGATTCAAGCGATTCATGCGAACCGCCTAAAACAAACAAAAAACAAGCAAAGACCAAGGTCAAGATCAGGTCACAAAAGGTCACTGTTACCAAGAGGTCAATGAAAGTCTTGCGACACATGTTTTAGGGGTTATTTTACCCGTAAAATTATATTTCGATTCATGCGAACCGCCTCAAACTCGTACATTTGCCTGCTCGCAAAATCTCAGATCGATTCGTTCAGCAGTTTCCGAGATCCGAGGGTTAAATTTTACCCCCTCCTCTCGCATTGTCCGAACCAATAACCGCAGCGACACGCACAGGACGGCGATCGAGAGCTCTGAATGAGACAAATTTAATGCGTATCCGATGTTTGCAAAGTTATATCATTTGTCAGGTCACGGTCAAGTCATATGTCAAAATCGAGTTATTTGAGATAATGGTTCATACGTTCAACTCAAAATAAAAATTTGAGACTATTACTGCACATAAAGCTCTCGAGTGTATACTACCTCTCCTCCATCAAGTAAAAATGAAGTTGTTAGCAAAGATCAATGTCAAGATCAGGTCCCAAAATGTCACTGTTACCAAGAGGTCAATAAAAGTCTTGCGACTCATGTTTTAGGGGTTATTTTACACGTATAATCCGATAAAAGCAGTCATGTTTACACCTTGACACTATAAAAGGTCAAGATCATGTCATTTAAGGTCAAAATTTGAAACTTATTAATAAGAATAAACAAGGCATGTTTTAGACAAGTGTTGTCTCATAAATACACCAATGACATTTATTAATCTATATCTGGTAAAAAAATAAATAAAATAAAAACGTTATTTAAAAAACTACGTCATTAGATGCTTATACTTCTGGAACAATCACTCACTGAAAAACAAACATATTGCTTTGAAATTTGGTTTGAGTATCTCTTATACTTGGTTCTATCATATATGTAATCCGTTTTTTGTATTATCTTGAAACAATTCGACTTGATGGGGAAATACAAATGGAATGTTGCAAAAACTCAAAATTTTGCAAATCTGAGCTAGCCATTTTGTAGAAAAAATTATAAAGTAAAAGTAGAGAATTTCTTTACTTTTTAAGTTTTCTGTAGGCCATTTTGTTATAAATGTACCTATATTTTCTACGATTTATCAAACATTTATCATTTTCACATCCAAAATTGCATGACATAAGGTCATCAAAACATAATTATCTCCCAAAGTTCTGCCTGGTTGTCCATGAATTTGTAAGAAAACGTCAAAATGATGCTGCATAAGGTACACAAATCTAACCTCGCTTTCTTTCATACCTTTGAAACTGTTGAGAAAACCCGGAGAGGGTAATATTTACCCCTCCCCACGCCACGTGGGTTAAAACGACAGTCACACGTATGCACGTGGCAACATACACATGTTTGATTGCGTGCAATGTTGCTACATGATAGGTCCCATGCATGAAGTCATACAGCAAAGTGCAAGCTAATCCAGCCGATATGTTGGGATATATTTACCACGAAACATAAGGGCGTAAATTTACACCCTTGTTGCAACTTCCACGTGCTCGCGCGCTTATCGGTTGGACAGTCATGGGAGTCTTTAATTCTCAAATAGTGAAAGCTAGTTTATTTCATGCCCACACACCGTTTTTGGCAACTTCTTTCCTAAATTTACTAATATCCACTAACTTGACTATCTCAACTCAAAACTCATGTGAACGTGGAAATGTCTCTATTATTGGGTTGGGGAGTGGGGACAGATGTTAGTTTTTGTGCATTACAAAATCACTGTATTTGTTTGATTTTTGTATATTCTTCTCACTCACAACTTCGACCGCCCTTTGTCCTTAAACTACCACTTAAAGGGAGTGTGTCTTTTGTTTTGGAATGCCAAAAATATTTTACTTACGGTAAGAAGTCATTGCTCTGTTTGTTGGATACAAACAAACTTACAACTGGACCACCTTTAGTTGAATTTTCATTTATATTTTTTCTCTTATTTTTTGTTTCGATATCGAAAAACATTGCCACTACAATCAGAGGAAAAAAGTTGCGTAAAACAACGCCCTTAAGAATAAAATTACGATCACATCATGTTTGTATGATGTGACCATAATTTGACAAATCTTGACAAGTTTTGACAAGTTTACACAGCATGTTATTGACACTAAACTTTATTTATGTGCACATTTCGTAGCTCTAAATTTATATATTCGTCGAAAAATGGCCACCAAGCACTGTGCTGTGCTGTGCTGACTGCCGTGCTGTGCTGTGCTGTGCTAAGGAATGTAAGTACGTAGTACTTTCACAGTGAGCTGCTATCAAGAGGTGGCTGAAGGGATTTTGAGGAGCACCTACCGAGCATGCGCAGGATGGCCTTCCTGTTGCCGCGCTGTCTGGCCTCCCCGCCAGACACGCTGCCCTCCAGGTGGCTACCGATGGTGGACGCCCGCCGAATCTGAAACCAATCTGACGTCACTATGACGTCACTTTGTCGTCACTAACCAGATACAACACAGCCACGCTGCCCTCCAGGTGGCTACCGATGGTGGGACGCCCGCCGAATCTGAAACCAGTCTGACGTCACTCTGACGCCGCTTTGTCGTCACTAACCAGACACAACACAGCCACGCTGCACTCCAGACATGAATGCATGGGATGACGGTTCGATGGATCTGTAACGCCACTTTGACGTCACCAACCAGACATAACACAGACACACTGCCCTAAAGATGGCTTCATATGGCGGCAGTTCGATATAACGGAAATGACGTCATTCTGACGTCAAACCCGGCAGACAGCAGGCGTAAAACCGGTTATTGGACGACGCTATATATGTGCATGTTTCCAACTCGATTAAAAGGAAATATTCACATTTTAATTTGTTGAACTGTCTGCCGTGCTGGCATCTATCCACGACCTACGTCACGCGGCGTTAGGTGGGACTGTGCGTCACGCTGCGTCACGCCGCGTCACGCCGCGTCACGCCACGTCACGCCGCGTCACGCCGCATCACGCCGCGTCACGCCGCGTCACGCCACGTCACTCTGCGTCACGCCGCGTCACGCCGCGTCACTCCGCGTCACGCTGTGTCACGCCGCGTCACTCCGCGTCACGCCACGTCACTCCGCGTCACACCGCGTCACTCCGCGTCACGTGGGACTGTGCGTGTTGTGTACGAGTGCAACTCTGCACGGTTATAGAGTCTTCCTCTTCCGCCAAGGCAGACTCTATCAAACTAAGCATAGGTAATGCAAGCATGAGCGAAATTCCCAACACCAACTGCAATGTTAATTCATGACCCAACAACGCTGCATTGTTTTGCCAACCAGCTTTTGTCGGATTTAAAGGGCTCCTGGCATTGAAATGATACTTTCGAATCACCTCAAGCAGGCTAAAGATTCCATTAATATGACATTTCCCCACCAAGTTGTATCTGGGAAAGCTCCACCCACGGTTGCAGACATATATAACTATTAGAGCTGTGATAGCGAGCAGCGTTGTATAGACTGGTGGCGTCATATGACTTACTGTTAACCTATTCGAAATTGTATTCTGCGAAACATATCAAATGTCAAGCGACTTAGCGTCGGTGAAAAAT
This sequence comes from Semibalanus balanoides, assembly GCA_014673585.1. Taxonomy (NCBI): domain Eukaryota; kingdom Metazoa; phylum Arthropoda; class Thecostraca; order Balanomorpha; family Balanidae; genus Semibalanus; species Semibalanus balanoides. Next base: position 33,224 of record VOPJ01007892.1, read on the forward strand.
AATGAAATGTGTATTTTTTATCTACAGTTTTTGGTAAAGGTTTTACAGTTGTTTAACTGGAAGGTTAACTACTAATACTTTGACTTTGAGTGGAGTTCTTTTGGTAGACCGTAGAATCTATCAAATTTAGCACACACATCATTAAAGGGAATAGTTCACCTTTAACATTGGGTTTTGAGTTGAGATAGCCAAGTTGTGGCGCATGCCTCGAAAATGACTTGTTGACGCTTTCACATTTTCCAAGAAACCTCTTAATTAATTTATATTCAGTCCTAAAAGTCGGAACCCGGGATACCCCGGTAACTCCCAATCGCTGATTGGCTGATTTGGGCTGAGGTGACGTATGATTATGACGCACAGATGACCGTAGACTTGGGAAAGTGTAGTGCTGGACAAAACCATACTTGTTTCAGTACTAATTCTTTTTTATTGCAAGAAAATGAACTTTGTCAGGTAATGCTATGCATAGTGATTTTTGATGTTTAAATCTTATATAAACATTTCTTTATCAACAAACGTTCTGTAAGCGTATGCGTAGCGTTCAGGCTGGCCTGAACGTTAAGGCTCGCGTAAAATTGGTTGATATGTCCCCTCCCACTCACCGAACCCCACCCGACCAGTAACGCGCGTGCCGCTGTTTGAATTGGCCGCCCGCGGCGCAGCCGCCCGCTGATGATAGGAAACCGACCGGCGAGACCGGTACGCCAGTGACGTGTAGAGCGTAGACCGTGCAATGTACCTTGTGACACATAATCCAGAAGCCGCCCCCAAGAGCACGGACAGTGAGGCGACGTGGCGGACGCTTACTTCATAGTGAAATATAATAGTGACGAATACCTACTTAAAGAGTCTGTGATGGTTTTCCAAAAGCGTTGTATTTTCCGGCATCTTCAAAACAAGTACTGGGCAAGTACCAAACATGTATACGACACGATCCCTCACTAAATCAATGACGTTGCGTGCGTTCTCAGCCAGCTGATTTGCATTACTTTGGAAGAAAAAAATATGAAATTATCACCAAATAATTGACATGTTAATTTGCCTTTTTCCGCGTAAATATAGGTTTTCTTTGAGCTGTTACTGTAATATGATACTTAACTTCTTGCTTCTCTTCATCATTTCTGAGCTTTTTCTCGTTTTTTTTTTTTGTCAAGGTGAACTATTCCCTTTAAACATGATTGACTGACTGGTGGGGGAGTGATGCACGCCCTTAACAAACAGTCACAATAGCTCAAACACCAATACAGCTATCCACGTGAAATGTGGTATATAACTTATCTGCCAGGGTCGGCTGAGTCTGTCTCCTATGTCCCGATCCCCAGCTATCCAGATCCTCCTTGGCCGGGAGTCGCTGAGACCCGACGAATACCTTGAGGCGCTAAGGTTCTGCAGTACCTACTGATGTCTAGCTCCAGCAGTCGCAATTTAGACAGCTTTCTCTAACGATGAGTGCAGAGCCTCCGCGCCAGTTCTCGCGCTATGAGACTAATTAATTTCCCTTCTCGCAATATATAGCCTCCAGCGGCTTCACGGGGCGACACATGGGCGCTTACGAGGACGTGCAGCGCTGATATTGTCTCGGAGCGGGTTGAGCATCTCTCGACCATGAACATACTCCGTCATTAAACGCCACCGTCCCAACTGGAGCAGCCATTCGACGCCACCGTCCCAACTGGAGCAGCCATTGGACACCACCGTCCCAACTGGAGCAGCCATTGACGCCACCGTCCAACTGGAGCAGCCATTGGACGCCACTGTCCCAACTGGAGCAGCCATTGGACACCACCGTCCCAACTGGAGCAGCCATTCGACGCCACCGTCCCAACTGGAGGCAAGCCATTGGACACCAACCGTCCAACTGGAGCAGCCATTGACGCCACCGTCCAACTGGAGGCTGGAGCAGCCATTGGACACCATCGTCCCAACTGGAGCAGCCATTGGACACCATCGTCCCAACTGGAGCAGCCATTGGACACCACCGTCCCAACTGGAGCAGCCATTGACGCCACCGTCCCAACTGGAGCAGCCATTGGACACCACCGTCCCAACTGGAGCAGCCATTAGACGCCCACTGTCCAACTGGAAGCAGCCATTGGACACCACCGTCCCAACTGGAAGCAGCCATTCGACGCCAACCGTCCAACTGGAGCAAGCCATTGGACACCACCGCCCACTGGAGCGCCATTGGACACCAACGTCCCAACTGGAGCTGTCATTGACGCCACCCTGTCGGCCGAACTGGAGGCTGAGAGCAGCCAGTAAGTGGACCACCATCGTCCCAACTGGAGCTGTCATTGACGCCACCGTCCCAACTGGAGGCTGGAGCAGCCATTGGACACCACCGTCCCAACTAGGAGCAGTCCATTGGACACCACCGTCCCAACTGGAGGCTGGAGCATCCATTAGGACACCGCCGTCCCAACTAGGAGCAGCTATTAGACACCGCCGTCCCAACTGGAGCAGCTATTAGACACCGCCGTCCCAACTAGAGTAGTCCCCACCACAGTCCCACCCCAGCACGGTACCCACCCCAACACCGCCCCCACTTAAGCACAGTCCCCACCCCACCACAGCCCCATCCCATCATGGTCCCCATCCCAACACAGTCCCCACCCCAGCGCCGCCCCACCCCAGCATCGCCTCCTACTCCAGCGCCCTCCACCGACTAGCGCCAGCCGACTCCGATCGCCTATTTTTTCGCTCACCACCCTCCGGTCTGCGTAAATAGCAGAGAGCCATCGCGAATGAATGCAGGCTCTCCAGGCTCTGAGCTTCAGCTGCGCCTGGCGAGCCGCAGCTGATGACGCATCGTTTCCGGGGCTGAGGAGCCAATCCAATGACACCTGAGGACCTCTGCCAGCCCACCGAGGATGATAAGTGGGGACTGGAAACTTAGCTAGAGGTGGCGGTTATTCTGATTATGACTGATCCCCGTCCCTCAAAAAACTTCCTTAGATATATTATGAATATCTGTCATGCAGGAGCCATGTTCCGACCACCTCTCATACATCGGCTATTCAAGGCCAGCGTCAACAAAATGCATGCAATTATATCCATTACAAAGTGGTTTGAACTCGCGTTTCGTGGCAGACGGGTGTAAAAAGAATACGTCCGCTGGTGACTCATTAGGTGGCAGAACTGCCAAGCTGTGAGCAGCGTTGATCGGTGTCTATAATCTATATGGTGTTACCGCCACCGCCACCGCCACCGCCACCGCCACCGCCACCGCCACCGCCACCGCCACCGCCACCGCCACCGGCACTCCACAGTTCGACCATAGCCATCGCCATCGTACCCATCCCCCCCATGCCAAACACCCCCCCTGGTCCTCGCTGCGCTCACGCCACCACGGCCAATGCGCCATGCGCCAATACGCCATGCGCCATGCCGCCATGCCGCCAATGTCCGCGCCCATGGCCCGCCATGCGCCATGCCGCCATGCCGCCGGGAGTCCGCGCCGCCGCGGCTGCCGCCGCCGTCGGCCGCCGCCGTCGCCTCCGACTGGTCAGTGGCGGCCAGCGACATCCGATTTGCCATATTGCCCCTCCCCCCCACCTGCGCTGCTGCCACCGATGACCGATGGTGCAACATGAAGGATGGTGTCAGGCGCTGCAGGGCGCGGCTGCGATGTCAGGCGCTGCAGGGCGCGGGCTGCAGATGTCAGGCGCTGCAGGGCGCGCTGCGATGTCCAGGCGCTGCAGGGCGCCCGGCCTGCGATGTCAGGCGGCTTCAGGGCGCGGTGCGATGTAGGCGCCTGCAGGGCGCGTGGCTGCGTGTCAGGCGCTGCAGGCGCGGGCTTGCGTATTCAGGCGCTGCATGGGCGCGGCTGCGATGTCAGGCGCGCAGGGCGCGGCTGCCGATGTAGGCGCTGGCAGGCGCGGCTGCGATGTCAGCGCTGCAGGGCGCGGCTGCGATTCAGGCCGCTGCAGGCGCGGGCTGCGATTTTCAGGCGCTGCAGGGCCGGCTGCGATGTCGGGCCCGCCGCCTCCTTCGGCCCCGTCCGCTGCAGGGCGCCCGGATTGCGATGTCGCGGCTGCCATAGGGTGGCGGTTCCTGTGATGGTCAGGCGCCTGTGCAGAGGGGCGGGCGGTTGTCGATGTCAGCGCTGACAAGTGACGATGGCGCGGGTGCGATGTTCAGGCGCTGCAGGGGCGGCTGCGATTGTCAGGCGCTGCATGGCGCGGCTGGCGATGTCAGGCGCTGCAGGCGCGGCCTGCGATGTCAGGCGCTTGCAGGGCCGCGGCTGCGAATTCAGGCGCTGCCAGGGGGGCTGCGATGTCAGGTTCGCTGCAGGGCGCGGCTGCGATGTCAGGCGCTGCAGGGCGCGGCTGCGATGTCAGGCGCTGCAGGGCGCGGCTGCGATGGCGCGGCTTCTGCAGCTCTACAGTGGATAACTGACTGGGTGAATGTTCTGCTCGCCTGCTGAGTGCTGACAGTCGTGTTACCGATGGTGCTCAGTGTAATGTGCTATGTCTAATGGTGATGACAACACTAATGGTCAACACCAATTTTGACTCGCCAGGGTAATGAAACATTGCTCTGTCAACTTGACATACTTATTACTGATAAGTGATAATGTTGTCGTTCATGCGACCATGGCTGCATATTAGAAGCATCAAAAGTCAAGTGCACATAATCATCGGATTATCACATCGCGCATTAGTATCCATATGTAGTTTGAGCAGGACCGCGAAGCGCTCGGCTCGTTTTTCCGTGGTATATGTAAAAAATATAATAAGAGCGGCCCAATGCAACCCCGGCCCGACCCGTGGCGACGCTTTTTAGAAGCTACTATCTCTGCAACCGCACGTCTGATTGACAAGCGGTCTTTTTGCTGATCTTAGAGCTCTTCATGAAATAAGAATATCATATGGGAATGGGAACGGGATGGAAATGGGTGGGAATGGGGTAAATTTTTGGAAATATCCCGGGTTTAGAACGGGTTTGAGATAGACCCTATAATTGTTTGGCACCACAAAAAGTGAAATATGCTGAGACGGGTGGGAATGGGAGCCTTACCAATTATGAATTCGGATTGAAACGGGTTTGAGTCTGGCTGAATAGACTTGAACGCGAGTGGGCTGAAAATGTGTTCCATGAAGGGGTCTACTGACCAGCCCCATCCAACCTACCCCTTTTGAGACCAAAGCCGTCTCACGTGGGTGACTACCACTGCGCGTAGTGAGTGCCGCGTGACGGTTGTTGGAAAGTGTTTTCTCGCAAAAACTCCGCAACATCGGACAATTGTGTGCAAATTTTGTGTGTGGTTAGGGACTCCTCTGCCATCACTTTCCCACAACTCAGGGGTGGGGTGACTGCACGTGCGCACGTGCACACCCCTATTCTATATCTCAGGAACGGCTGAGCCGATTGAGTTCAAATTTGGTGTGTGGTTATAAATCTCTCAGACGCCAGTTTCCCACAAGTCAGGGGTGGGTGTCTCTGCACATGCAGTGTGCACACGTGCACACCCCTATTATATATCCTAGGAATAGCTGAGCCGATTAAGTTTTAATTTGGTGTGTGGTTAGAGACCTCTCAGCCGCCGCCTTTCAACAAGTCAGGGTTGGGGTGCCTCACAGGCGGATCCAGAACGTGGGCTGCAGGCGATTGGAAGGGGTTAAATTCCCATTTCCCAAAGTTTCAACGAGTTTAGAAGACTCATAGGATTTGGCTTTCTTGTACCTTATTGAACTGCTTAAAACAAACATGCCTCAGTAAAAGTTTATCAAATTTTTATACATTAGAAACTAGCCGTTTTCACGATGGGTTGTTTTGCGCGAAATGTTTTAAAACATTTTAAAATGTTTTAAAATGTTTTAGGTAGTAGCCGCTTTCACGATGGACTAATTGGCGAAAAATGTTTTCCAACCCTCGCCCTAACGGTCCAAACGGCGAGGGTAAGACATTTCTCGCAAATTAGCCCATCGTGAAGACGGCTACCACTGAAACATTTTACAAATTTCGCGCAAAATAAGCCATCGTAAAAACGGTTACTGTGTCAAATTTCCCCGGTTTTAGGCGATTGGGGAGGGGACTAAGGCCCCTGCGCCCCCTTTGATCTGCTAGATGTGTGCCTCTGCACGTGCACCCGTGCACACCCCTATTTATATATATATATATATATAATTTTTATATATATATACATATATATATATATATATACATATACATATATATATATATATATATTTATTATATTTATTTATTTAAATATTGTCTTATTTTAAAAAGACATTAACATCATGTTTTTTAACTGGAGAGTTATTGGCTGTGGTGGTGGTGGTGGTGGTGGTGGTGGTGGTGGTGGTGGTGGGGGTGGTAGGGTGGGGGAGGTCGGCATATGGGACCAATGAACCCACTCACGGAGAGATGAACAGGCCGGTAACCTCGCTCTGAGTTGGACCACTATCATAAAACTCAATCAAGCGAAGTTGATAGTCTGCCTGCATCGGTCTATCCAGAGGGAACGATCACCGTGCAGCTTCATCGCAATCGACCTCTTACTCCTCCGCCAATATGGGGGAGAAACTAGAGTCCTGTGATGTGCAGGTTCTAAATCGTATCGACCACCCTTGGAATGTTTGAAGAAGACAAAACAGTGCAAATGTTAAAGAGAGTGTGCCTGCTGTTTTGGAATGTCAGAAGATATGTTTATTACGACAAAAACTATTGGTTTATTTGCTGGATACGATAAAATTCACATTTGGAGCCCATCTAGCTGAGTTTATACTTATATTATTTTTGTGTACTTTTTGTTTCGATATAGATAAAACGAACGCCACTTTAATCAGAAGGAAGAAGATGCTATGTAAAGTGGCGCACCTAAGACAATACAAATTAAAATTACGTTCACACCATGCAAGATAGAGAGACAATGTTTGCAGCATGTTCTTGACGCTGTGAACTTCATTCTGTGCAAGTTTCGTAGCTTTAACCCTCGTCCGTGTAGGGCGAGGGTTAAATGTACTGACCCTCGTCCTACACGGGCGAGGGTCAGTACATCACTGTGAGACCGTGTAGGAGCGAGGTACGACAACCCTTGCCGTTTGGCCCCTAATTGAGCTAGAGATTCGATTACAAACGAGCGTGTTGCTTGTGACGAGAGAAAGCCATTGACATCCAAGGCAATTTAAGGTCCTGGGTCATTAGGTGACCTCTGAGGTCATGTCAATGACCCAATTGTCGTTAAATCATAAATGTGTAACAAATGAATACCTATCGAGCTAAAATCATTAAGAAACATCTTAGTATGCTAAATGGACGTCAAATTTGAAATCAGCATCACAAAATGACCTACAATCTGCCAAATTACAAAAGTTCATGTGAGGTCATCTGTGGTCATTGACCTCGGCTGACCTTTGGAAGCGCTTGACCCCAGTGGAACATATAGTTATGTAAAATGGATCCAATGTTTGAAATCAGCGTCACAAATTGTCCTAGAAACGGACTGAAGCCAACAAAGACATCTGAGGTCATCGGAGGTCAGTGACCTCGGTTGACCTTTGAAAAGGTCTCTTCTAGGTTGAAATATCTTCTGAAACCACAACTTTCACCTAGAAACATCTGTGCATATGCTCCTGAACAACAAACACTCGAAAACTGCACATGCTTCAAGGATCGGTACTACGGGACGCCAGTTGCGCCAAACACGACCTTGAGAAACAGGTCAAAGGTCATGGGTCATATCGGTTAAAAGTTCGAAATTTTCTGAATATGTTTCATATTGTTAAAAAAATAGGGGACTGAAAGTTGCTTTGGGATTAGTTGATAACTACGCGAGTGAATTACTCTCTAAAGTCAAAATTTGACAACCTGATCCGATGACCTTGAAATGAGGTCAGTGCCAAACATCGTTTGCTAGTTTCTATTTATTTTAAATTCGCATACCAAATATATTATTTAATTAGCAGCATGCTTGCAAAATTTTGCGTGGAAAATGCAATTCCTTGGGGTGGGGGGTTAGCAGGGGTCATATGTCATGACCTCATTTGCCCAGCGAGTTAGCTAATAACGGTTTTCTCCGAATGTAAGCAATATGGGAGTCATTTAAAAGCACTCGTCCTATATAATACACTATATAATACACTTACGACATTTCTTACATTGAAATTAAAGCAACAATTAATAAAAGAGCACAAATTGTTGATAACAAACTTTTCCTTTTTTGTAGATATGTATAAGCAATGAACACCGTTATTATTCGGTCACTGTCAAGGCTGCTGCACTCTAAGCTCTGAGAGCGCAGTGGTTAGTGACCGTGTTTCCTCCCATGGGCGGATCCAGAAGGGGGATGGCAAGGAACAATGCCCCTCCTCAAAAAACACCCGAAATCGGCGCAAATTTGACATATTTCCTGATAAAGAAGCAAATCTAAGCTATTTTTACCAGTTAAAATTGGTTTTAAATCAGCTAGCAATGTCGAAGCAAGCAAAATCTGATGAGTTTTCAGAACGTTTATGGAATGTCCCACAAAACCCCCCATTCTGGATCGGCTTTTCTTCTCTTCTAAGAAGACTCTACAACAGTCTACATCAGCATATGTTCCCTTTTAAGAAGACTCTACAGCAGTCTACATCAGCCCGATCAGATGATGCATAAAACGGCCCTCGGGTGGTTCCACTCCTGCGGCCGGCAATCTCTCCGCTGCAACCAACAGAACACCGCTGAAACAATGACACGTATATCAGCTGTCTTATCCACCGCGTCAGCGAATTTCGTGTTTGAGATCTGCGCAGACAGCTGCGAAGCCCGCCAGCCGCCGCCTCTGAATATCCCATCTGCCAGTCGTCGAAAGTTGCAGCGAAAACGTCCAACAAGAGACGAGAGGGCGGAGCGTCATGTCAGCTGGCATCCACTCGCGCGTCTCGACGGCACGCCGTTTCGTCTTATCGATACTGTGGTTTCCGGAATAACACGGAAGGAGAAGGGTTGGCGATTAGAGTTCGACATGGCTGAACTTTGCCTTGGCCTAGCCGCCCAACAGCCATGGCATCACAGCCGCAGCCAGCCACAGCCACTCCCAAAATGTCAATGGCTGGCCCCAGCCGTGGATTTTTTTTTTTTTTTTGTAAATTCATATTATGTGTTTATTTTTAGTCTACTGTTATAGCAACATGTCGTGGCTTCTTTCAACAATGATTGGATTGATAAGATTGATTAAACAATATTTCGCTAGACTATGCAGCCACAGCCGTAGCCACAGCCATGATCTTTTTCCAGTCCGGCCCAACCCATTAGCCGTGGGGTTCGGCCAGCCATGTGGATAGCCGCCCCATGTAGACCTCTAGTTGGTGTATTGGATGGTACGATACATGTTTGAAACGATGTTGACAACCGAACACAAGCGATTATTTTAGAAATATCTAAACTAATAGCATTAATCTCAAATTATTGATGGTGGCGTCATTGTTCTCTGAGCTAAATAATAAATACCCTGTTGGAAATGGCTTCTCCAACAGAGCTTAAAATACCCCAAAACCAGGCCAGGCTTGTCGCTGCAACACTTGAGCTGCATTGATCCCACTTATAATATTACATTAATACCTATACACGTGAATTGCCCACAAACTAAGCGTCTCCAAGACGGCGTTTGACAAGAGCGGCTCAGTTCCCGTCTTGAATTACTAAAGTCAATAGCTGCTTAGCCTGGCAACGAAGCCGAGTGAGCTGTCGGCCTGCACACTTATTCGCGGTCCACACAGCTGGTGCGCTGCGTGTCACGGTCGCGCCATAGTCGTCGCCGAAGCAGCACGCCACCGCGCCACACTCGTCGCCTGAGCCCCACATTCGGTGCCCGCGCGCCACAATCGCTGCCACGCCGTCACGCCGGTTAAGGTCAGGCCACAGCGTCTTCGTGGCCCCGTGCGCCGCTCATTGTGTCGACTAGACACATGTGGCGATAGTGGCGCTGTTGCGACAAACAAGCTACGACAAACGGCTGTGGCCGCCCCTCCCCCACGCCGCCGCCGTCTCGCTGGCAAAAACTAGGCCCGGAAACACTGTGGGGCTGTCGAAGCATCGATTCCGACGCAGCTCTCGCAAACAGCTGGACTGCCGCGCCACCGAGATTCCCAGCTCAGCTCAGATCGTAGATCGAAGAGAGAGAGAGAGAGAGTTTTTAGAGCCCAAGTCACGGGAGAGTGTGTTTAGCAACCAGCCAGCGTTATCATGGCATAAGGCGTAGGCCATATTGCTTAATCTTTTGTTTTGTGAGCATGGCACACTAAGTTTAAAGAAAATAGAGTGAAGGCTCTAAGCTCTAAGCTCAAATAACCACGGATACAAATGTTTCGATAAGATTGTAGTTCTGATAAGACGAAAGCATGTGAGCTAACGTGCGTCACATGTAGCATCATCTGTCACTTTTTAGTTGTATTATAGCGCTCGTAGAATAGTAATGTGGAACCTACTCATCATGATTCACATCATATCTTAGGCCCAAAATTGCTAAAACTGTTTGTAAACTTAGATTATGCACCAGCATGGTTGTGACTTTAATCCTTGACGCAGCAGCAGAGGCTTCCCGGGACACGTAGAATGGTCTCAGAAGCATTGCATTATTAAGGCAGCGATTCTTTGAATGGAACGTGCTCCTCATGCCACCTGTGAAATACTGCGGCAGTTACAGGCGCAGGTGAAATACAGGCGACATTTCAGGTGAAATACAGGCAAACACCTTCCCAGCGCGGCAATTCGGATTTACGATCTACGAGCGTCCTGTCTCACGAGGGCTGGCAGGTGACTAACGACTCCAGGGGGAGTCAGGGGTGTCAGGGGGAGTCAGGAGGAGTAAAACTGGCTCAGCCTGTGGCTCTTTGGGATGCCGACGAATTCCTGCCTGGGGACTTACCAAACGGCTGGTGGATTCATAGCCTTGGACTTATACCAAGTGGCAAACGGACTCATCCAACTCTCGACGGACTCTCGTGGACTCTCAGCATAGGACTGACCGAATGACCGGGGGACTCTTAGTCTGGAGACCGATGGACTCACTTACTGGCAGGGTGGCAGGTGAACTCTCCGTCCAGGACCGACTATCTCTCCTCACTCACCTGCACTCCAATGCAGAGGTAGACGAACAATAAACTCGTCATCGGCACGATGAAGAACACGAATGAGCTGAAGATGAGTGGCCACTCGTTGGGCATGACGCATATCGTCTCGAAGAGAATCCCAGACTCTGAAACAGAACATCTGTCAGGTCAGGTCAGGTCAGGTCAGGTCAGGTCAGGTCAGGTCAGGTCAGGTCAGGTCAGGTCAGGTCAGGGAACCGGGTAGAGTCTTCTTGGAAGTGACTGGCTCGCGGTCATCGATCTGCTTCGTTAATTGCCAGTTGTCGGTCTGATGGCTTAGTTTGCTTTATAGCTTAGGTGGAGCTGTTTTGACCCAAACACAGCGCGATATTCGGTTCAAAGCGAGACGAAGCTGGCCTGCTCGCAACGAAGGAAAAATACATATATACTCCTCGATGCATATCATTCAAAGCCCAAAGGTGTCTAAAGTGAGCTTCGTATAACACAGATAACATCGATTGTCGCTGTTCCGATATACCCACTATGTATTACATAGCTATTTATTTACGTTTAGAGGGCTTTAGTACTATGCGTTAAGCACCACACCATTAACATTCCACGTCATAGTATGTGTCCTGCTGTTACCAGCACTAATATCTCCCTTGCAAGGCGCCCTCCCTGAAAAGGCCTCATAACACCTCGGATGGCGTGCGGGCTGATGACGTAATGACGTATACACCACCATAAGACCGGGGCCTGTTTCACCTCAACATCTCACCTCAGCATCTCACCTTACCTTACCTGCTCACCTGCCACGCTACCTCACAATATAACACGCGGGTGGGGTGTCGTCCCGAGCATACCTCCCGCACCACCGTGTAGAGTGGACTCCTGCCCCAAACCACCCCCCGACACGGCTAACAAACTGATGTGATTATCACAACATGCCAATAACGGCGGAGTGCTGCAGGACCGTTCGACCATGTCCTCATCAAGTCTCATCAGCGGCGCGTGACCGGGGCAGCAACGCTGGCCGCGACCAAAACGAGAGGCCTTGAGAAGCGGACAGCCGAGACCACAGACCGCGCTCATCGACTGAACCTAGTCTGCCTGGCCGACAGACAATCTGGCACGCTATGAATACTCTGCGGCGGTGTTTTTTGATTAAATTTGCATATACATCGGTTGGGAAGGGGTGCAATGTAGCGACAAATGACTGCTTACATTTCGTGTTTGTGAAAAATGTGTTTCGCAACCGAGAGCTGCAAGCCTCGTGCCTGCCAAAACTTTGTGAGACAAGAGGAAGATTGCAAGCATAATACATTATAGAGGGCAGCACAGATGCGTGCCCGAAGACCGCGATGTATTTTAGAAAACTAAGCTGTTGTGACTGGCGACAAGGATAATTGTGACTCGCGACAGAGTGGCGCTGGGAATAATTCTGATTGATGTTTAACACTTGTTTTGCAGTGACGTCTGCCTTGTCTCGCAGGCAACGACGTGTTTGCATCACTATAGACAAACATGTGTGAATTGCAGCATGCGCTTTGTTATATATGCGCTTTTATGACAGTTTCTATTTTATTTTCCATAATAGCCTAGAAGTATCGACCAATATTTGTATGTCATGGAGGGGATAAAAAATCAAAAAGTTGAGAACCTCATAGAGTTATGTAGCACCTAGAAGTAAATACTAGTTAGAACTTAAAACAGAACGGATCCGAAGTCTTCCGTTAACTAGAAGGAGAACAAATACGCATGAGCGACCCAACATAAACCATGGTTTTCAGAGGATTGTGTATTCGCAATAACTCTGTAGATGTGATTTAAAATTTGCACACACAAAAAAACTTCGTGTAAAATATCGTTTAATTTTGTTGATGTTCTGCATTGTCAGGATTACAAGTAGCGCACGCTGACGCAAAGCCCTGTCTATCCTATGATATAGTGGTTATGATTGCGCAACTTGCAGCCGTACGACCTGCACCGGCAGCTCGCGCTCAGCCGACCGCGCTCAGCCGACCCCTGCTGACCTGCCCGGTCACGTGACCGCCTGTGGCAGCTCCGCGCTCAGCCGACCCCTGCTGACCTGCCCGGTCACGTGACCGCCTGGGCAGCTCGCGCTCAGCCACCCTGACTGACCTGCCCAATGGGTCACGTGACACGCCTGTGGCAAGCTCGCGCTCAAGCCGACCCCTGCTGACCTGCCAGGTCACGTGGACCGGCTGGGAGCCCGCGCTCAGGCCGGACCCGCTGACCTGCCCGGTCACGTGACCGCCTGTGGCAGCTCGCGCTCAGCCGACCCCTGCTGACCTGCTCGGTCACGTGACCACCTGTGGTTGGCGAAGGACAGCTCCCGAGGTCACCGTCCACGATATGTCCTGGGTTAACTCAAACCATTCAGCTCCCTTTCACATTACGAAGTGACGATTAAGAACATCCAGCTCGGTCCCCAAGCCAATTATTATTTTGTACTGGTAGTCATTCCAGCAGAAGGAAGTGATAATCCAGTGATATATATTATACAACTTTAACTCCAGCATGTTCAACGAGTTTTATGTGTCACTCATAAGCGTGCATTATTAGAATGTTGCTGACGGCTAAGATGCGGCCGAGTTTCGCCACTCCCCTTCGCCAAGCAGTTCGGCGTGATAGACGGCGACAGTTACTGCTGATTGCAAATTGACTACGGCTTGGTCGCTAGGCTTTGGAATTCAGCAAATTTAAAATCATGCACGTACAAACGCAGACTATTGGCTGGGTGATGAGAGATTCGATTAGTCAAAATGAATCATAATGTTTAGACCATGGTTAAAAATGTAAAGCTGGAGGAATAGATTCAATTTATTTTAATATGTGTAATGTGTATAACCAAATATGTGAGCAATACAATGTACAAGTGTAACGGACAGCAAAATTACCCTGTGGGAACTCAACACGCTCACCTTGTGGGAACTCTTCCACTCACCATTTGCAAACTCATTGTAAAACTAACCCTGTGAAAACCATCACACTCACTTAGTGGGAACTCGACGTAGTGGACATCGGTGTAGAAGGCGAACGGCGTGGCGGCGCAGAGAGAGATGAGCCAGATGGCGGCTATGATGCGCGTCGCTCGCCGCAGCCCGGCCATCGTATATGAGAGCAGCGGGTGACAGATGGCCAGGTACCGCTCCAGGCTGAACGCCACGATAATCAGCACCGAGACGTACGACGTCCTGCAACAGACACACACACACGTCTTACGAGTACCGCTCCAGGCTGAACGCCCACGATAATCACGCACCGACTACGTTACGACGTCCTGCCAAACAGACCACACCAGACACGCAGGGTACCGGCGCTCCAGGCTGAACGCCACGATAATCAGCACCGAGACGTACGACCGTCCTGCAACAGACACACACACACGTCAGGTCCGCTCCGGCCTGAACGCCACGATAATCAGCTCACCGACCACGTACGGAGTCCTTGTGCAACAGCACACAGACACGTCAAGTGTAACCGCCCAGGCTGAACGCCACGATAATCAGCACCGAGACGTTACGATGTCTGCCAACAGACACACAGACACGTCAGGGTTACCCTCCAGGCTGATACGCCACGATTATTCAGCACCGAGACGTACTCGACGTCCTGCAACAGACACACAGACACATCAAGGTACCGCTCCAGGTCTGAACGCCACGATAATCAGCACCGAGACGTATGGACGTCCTCAAACAGACACATCAGACACGTCAGTTTACGCTCCAGGCTGAACGCCACGATAATCAGCCCCGAAGACGGTACGACGTCCTGCCCAACAGACACACAGACATGTCAGGTACCGCTCCAGGTCTGAAACGCCACGATAATCAGCACCGAGGACGTTTCGACGTCCTGCAACAGACCAACACAGACACGTCAAGGTTTACCGGCTCCTGGCTGAACGCCACGATAATCAGCAAACCGAGACGTACCGATGTCCTGCAACAGACACACAGACAAACGTCAGGTACCGCTCCGACTGAACGCCACGATAAATCAGCACCGAGACTGACGACGTCCTGCCCAACAGACACACAGACACGTCAGGTACCGCTCCAGGCTGAACGCCAAACGATAAATCAGCACCGAGACGTAGACGATCCTGCAACAGACACACACACACGTCAGGTACCGCTCCAGATCTGAAACGTTTCTCCACGATAATCAGCAACCAGACGTACGTATGTCCTTGCCAACATGACCACACAGACACGTCAGGTTACCGCCTCCAGGCCTGAACGCCACGATATATCAGCACCGAGACGTACGATGTCCTGCAACAGAACCACACAGACACGTCAGGCACCGCCTTCCAGGCTGAACGCCACGATAATCAGCACCGAGACGTACGATTCCTGTGCAACAGACACACAGGACACGTCAGGTACCGCTCCAGGCTGAACGCCACGATAATCAGCACCGAGACGTACGACGTCCTGCAACAAGAGTCAACCAGACACGTCAGGCTACCGCCTCCAGGCATGAACGCCACGATCAATCAGCAACCGAGACGTTACGATGTCCTGCAACACAGACACACACCACCACGTCCGGGTACCGCTCCAGGCCTGAACGCCACGATAATCAGCACCGAGACGTACGATGTCCTGCAACACAGACACACAGACACGTCAGGTACCGCTCCAGACTGAACGCACGATAATCAGCACCGTAGACGTACGACGTCCTGCAACAGCCACACAGACCACGTCAGGTACCTCTCCAGGCTGAACGCCACGATAATCAGCAGCACCGAGACGTACTCGACGTCCTGCAAACAGGACACACAGACACGTCAGGTACCGCTCCATGACTGAACGCCACGATAATTCATCACCGAGACGTACGATTGTCCTGCAAAACAGGACACACAGACCACGTCAGGTACCGG
This sequence comes from Semibalanus balanoides, assembly GCA_014673585.1. Classification (NCBI taxonomy): domain Eukaryota; kingdom Metazoa; phylum Arthropoda; class Thecostraca; order Balanomorpha; family Balanidae; genus Semibalanus; species Semibalanus balanoides. The sequence goes on from VOPJ01007892.1 coordinate 49,160, forward strand.
TCCAGGCTGAATCGGCCACGGTAATTCAGGCACCGAGACGTACGATGTCTGCCAACAGACACACAGACACGTCAGGTTTACCGCTTCCTGATGGCTGAAACCCAACGATAATTCAGCACCGAGACGTACGACGTTCCTGCAACAGACAACACAGACACGTCAGCGTACCGCTCCAGAGATCTGAACCGCCACGATAATCAGCACCGAAGACGTACGGACGTCCTGCAATCTATGACACACAGACACGTCAGGTTACCGCTCCAGGTCTGAACGCCACGATAATCAGCACCGCAGGACGTACGAATGTCCTTGCCAACATGACCCTCAGACACGTCAGGTACCGCTCCAGCTGAACGCCACGATAATCAGCACCGAGCTGTACGACGTCCTTGCAACAGACACACAGACACGCTCAGGGTTACCGCCCAGGCCTGGAACGCCACGATTTAAATTCTAGCACCGAGACGACGGACGTCCTGTCAACAGACACAACAGAACCAACGCCAGGTACCGCTCCAGAGCTGAACGCACCACATATCAGCACCGAGACGTACGACGGTCCTGCAACAGACAACAGACACGTCAGGTACGCCTCCAGGCTGAACGCCACGATAATCAGCACCGAAGACGTACGAGTCCTTGCAAATAACACACAGGACACGTCTAGGTACCGTCCAGGCTAGAACGCCACGATAATCAGCACCGAGCTGTACGACGTCCTGCAACAGGACACACAGACACGTCAGGGTACCGCCTCCAGGCTGGAACGCCACGATATATCAGCACCGAGACGTACGATGTCCTGCAACAGACACACAGACACCACAGACACGTAGGTACCGCTTCCAGGCTGAACGCCACATAATCAGGCACCGAGACGTACGAAAGTCCTGCAACAGACACACAGACACGTTCAGAGTACCGCTCCAGACTGAACCCAACGATAATCAGCCACCGATGACGTACGGACGTCCTGCAACAGACACACCAGACACGTTCATGGTACCGCTCCTAGGCCTGAACGCCACGATAATCAGGCACCGAGACGTACGACGTTCCTGCCCAACAGACACACACACACGTCAGTACCGCTCAACAGAACTGAAACGCCACGATAATCAGCACCGAGATCGTACGATCTCTGCAACATAGCACTCACAGGACACGTCAGTTACCGCTTCAGGTCTGAACGCCACTGATATATCAGAACACCAAGACGTACGATTCTCAACAGACCACACAGAACTCAGGTACCGCTTCAGCTGAACGCCACGATAATCAGCCACGAGACGTCGACGTCCTGCAATAGACACACAGACACGTTCATGGTACCGCCTCCAGGCGAACGCCACGATAATCAGCACGAGACGTACGATTCGCAACACAGACACACAGACACGTCAGTTACCGCTCCAGATACTGAACGCCACGATATATCTCAGCTTCACCGCAGACGTACGAGTCCTGCAACAGACACATTCAGACAACGTCAGCGTTACCGCTCCAGCGGCTGAACGCCACGATAATCAGCACCGAGACGTGTACGACGTCCTGAAAACACAGACACACAGACACGTCAGTACCGCTCCAGGGCTGAACGCCACGATAATCAGCACGAGGACGTACGACGTCCTGCAACACAGACACACAGACACGTCAAGTACCGCTCCAGGCTGACGCCACGATTAATCAGCACCGAGACGTACGACGTCCTGCACAGAACACACACACACGTCAGGTAACCGCTCCAGGCTGAACCCACGAGTAATTCAGCACCGCAGACGTACGATGTCCTGCCAACATGACCACACAGGACACGTCAGGTACCGCTCCAGACTGAAAACGCCACGATAATCAGCAACCGAGACTACGACGTCTGCAACAGACACACAGACACGTCAGGTACCCGCTCCAGGACTGAACGCCACGATAATCAGCACCGAGAAGTTACGATGTTCCCTGCAACAGGCACACACACACGTCATTGTTACCGCTCCAGGACTGAACGCTCACTGATAATCAAGCACTCGAGCTGTTACGACGTCTGCAACAGGACACACAGGACACGTCAGGTACGCCAGGCACGCCAGGCACGCCAGGCACGCCAGGCACGTCAGACACGCCAGGCACACCAGACACGCCAGGCGGGTAGTGTTTGAGGGCGCTTGATAGCCTCAATGTGCTAAAGCACCCGCCAAAAAAAAACAATCACACACACACACACACACACACACACACACACACACACACACACACACACACACACACACACACACACACACACACACACACACACACACACACATACACACACACACACACACACATACATACATAGGGTACAAACCGGGTCAGTCCATTGCAACTCGATACAAGATTGCATGATGTTCGATGTCTTTCTGATCAATGTCTTGTGTTATTGATCACTTAAAAATCAACAGTGACTTCACCTAGCATTGCATTACGTCGCGTTAGAATGCTGCCCAAATGCTAACCAAAAGATTAATAAGCTCACCCATTCCAACAGTGATAGTGTATTGCTACGCCCAAATTGAGTGATTTAGCGATTGATGCGCGTAACTTAAATTTGTTAATTAATTATGCTGCATATATTGATTCGATTGCATGCTGGATAAGAAATAAGAATTCGATCATCTCATCTTTCAGCTGAATATATCGTTCACACAATACAACGAAATTTCCCCTTGTCTGTGCAATTAAGGCACGGAGAGCAAAAAATACATTTGATATATTTTACTGTTAGACTTCAAAAGCGCTAGCACTTTTAATTCAACCACTATCAGTCTCGCACTACATACTTGGTAAGCTACGCACATTTCTGCGCACCTCTCCGTTCTTGGCTTTTGGTCATGTAATGCAGGTTAATTTATCCAATCTCTTACTTCTAGAGTTGAAAAAGGCTGCTAATTTGCATTTTTTCAGCGTCACACCACAGAACTGGAAAACTAAATCTTGTTTTCACACCTATTTGTTCTCGGCTTTAAGTTATATAACAAAATAAAATATGTATTGTGCAATGTCTCACTTCTTGAGCTTCAAAAACACTCATTTATCCGTTTCGCTCTATAAAATCGTCCGGCCATGCACGTCTTACACTTCTCTGTGTCTTCGGCTTTCATACAAATTCCTTCAACGTCCGAGGCACATCACTCCGCCTACACACTCAAGGCTACAGATCGACAGCCCCGCTCTGACAGACATACACTATATCACCGATCTGGTCGCCGACATACCATATTCTGCGGCATTCAGAAATCAGAAGTCCCCTATCCCCGATCAGTCGCTACAAATGCGGACTCTCAGGCCCAGCGGTGTGCACGGCGACTGACGCGACCGATCTCTGGGCGTCCGGTGGTCCGTCGCACAGTGTAAGGTACCCAGATGGCCACTCCAGCGCGGACGCCCCGCGGCATCCGTCAGATAGAGCGTACCAAGTTGACACATGGAGGGAGGGTATGATGGGAGGGAGGAGGAGGAGGCACAGAAGGAGGAGAGGAGGAGGAGGAGAGGAGGAGCGAGGAGGCAGGAAGGAAGAGAAGGAAGCGAGGCAGGAGGAACGGAGGAAAGGAGGAGGAGGAGGAGGAGGCACGGAGGAGGGAGAGGGAGGGAAAGGAAGGAGACGAAGGGAGGAACGGAGGGGAGGATGAAGGCGAGGAGGAGGATGACGAGGAGGCAGGATGGAGGATGCGGAGGAAGAGGCGAAGGAGAGAGAGGAAGGAGGAGGAGGAGGAGAGGAGGGAGGAGGAGGAGGAGGAGGAGGAGGACGGAAGGAGGAGAGGAGAGAGAAGAGGGGACACAGCGAGAAGAAGCGAGAGGGGGAGAGGAGAAGAGGAACGAGATGGAGGAGGCCAGGCGGAGAGGAGGCAGGATGGGAAGGCAGGAGAGGAGGGAGGAGGAGGAGAGAGGAGGAGGAGAGAGGCAGCGAGGATGTATCGAGGAGGAAGGAGGAGGGGAGGAGGACAGGAGGGGCGATGAAAGGAGGACGCGAGATCAGTTACCCACACACAGAACCAGCCTAGTGAGTGTAGCGAGAACAGAGCCACCGAGGCCGAGGCCGAGTGACCACAGGAGTCGATGCCAACGCGGCGCGGCCGCTCGCGAGGCACTCGGTCCATGTGGTACCGCCTCGGGAAGCCGCGGCCACCTACCACGAGGGCCTGTCGCGAGGGGCAGCGGCGGCGGGCGGAAGGCGGCTATACTGGGACCTGTTGGCGGCAGTCGTTAGTCTCAGGGCGGCCATCGACGGCCGCCCGCTAACGGCTGACTGCCACCGCCCCCGCCGCCGCCCCCGCCGCCGCCCCCGCCGCCGCCGCCACCACTCTCTGGTTTCGCAGGCTGGTCTAAAACGGTGAGCAAAAGAGCAACACTAATCCACGGGATAGAAATAAAATAAGCGGCTCTTTTAGAGTAATGACAGCTGATCTTGGGAAATATAATTATATTGATCACTGACGTAAATCAATATAATTGTGATGCATATGAAATCAGGAAACAAAATAAAAGACCTGACATAATTCGGGACATTTAAGAACTACTACACATTGCATGCAAGGACATCCAATAACGTATAATATAACAGAGAAGAGCTTAACCGTTGTTTTGATTTAGTTAGAAGGCAAAAGAAAAACAGATACACCACCGCCATTGGTGTATGCAAAAATGTCATCCCATGCTTAGCAATATACTCGCATATATTCGAATTCAAACAAATAAATCGAGTAAAAATAACACCCGTGGTATGAATGCTGGTTTCGGAGTTTGGCAAGGCTTAGGGCTTCTTCAGTCCAGTAATCAGCCTGCATGCACTTAATGTGTAGCTTCATTGGTAATGAACTTAGCATAACCATGTCAAGTCCGTGGGACATCCAATTCGCAAAGTTTTGAAACATCAACTGGCACAAACCGGGTCAACATGTCCCAGTTCAACAACTCCATCTTCAAGGTACTACCTTCTCCACCAACTGAGAAGCCTCTGAGGCCGAGGACACCTCGCCTTAAGCAATCAAATCAGCATCATTGCCACTTCCTGTGCCTCCAGCTCGAATTCTTACACTGAGATCTGTCTGATAACATCCTGTTTTCCATATAAAATAGGGAGGCAGACGGAAATGTACGAGACATGTGAATTCGACAAAGGTGTTGAGTGCATTTCTACACGGAGCTGGGATTTTATTTGCCTTCTTTAGGTTTGCTTTAGATACAGTGTCAGTTTGGATCAGCACGAAAACAAGATGGCTGTCGTCGCAGAAGACGTACTCAAAGCCCGCCAAGCTATAGCTTCCATTCATGTTTGCATGCCATGAGATATAATGGAAGTCGCATTCACATGTCTCTTCATAGATACATTTATGCACAGGTTTCTTTGTTAAATTGCATGTAAAATGCTTACAAAAGATGCTCTGTTTGTTTTTCTTATCATGCCGGTGTGGTGGAAATTTGTTATTTTTATATCTTCTCGATGACATCATCTGTCAATGTGAATGAATCGGTCGCCTCACATTAAGACAAGTATGTATATATACGTAATGCTTACGGTTGTTAAATTGCTTATTTATACAAAACACTAAACACCGTTGATTTAAAGTAAAACAAGCTACGAAAAGTAAACTTCATCCTAGCACTGAGGCTCAATTTGTGGCCACGCTGATAAAAACACAGAGATGACCGTAAGCTCCTGATTTAAAAAATGTGAATAAGAAGTTCCATCCAGGACAAGACGGTAGCCATCTCTTGGTATCAGTCGGCAGGAAGATACGACGACGTCGACTCGGGACCAATTTTACGGCTCACTTCATTTTGTACTGAGTCGTGACAGGCTGTTAAGTGTTATCTCTGGCATCTGCACTTGTAAACGCGAACAAAAACGAACAGCATCGGTTAAACATCAAATGATATAAAGATAAAATATAGAGAAAGTTTGGTCACCTGACGCTATGACTTTCCAACCAGGAACCACACACCACTTGATTTGTCACCATTTCAGCAACACAGACGTAAGACTGCAGACACCTGTCGTATTTCAAACTATATCTGACGAACGACAAAAGTTTTCAGGACAGAGTGCTCATCATAGCACCAAAAGAGTGCTCATCATAGCATATACCTATACTAGACCAAAAGTAACATACACGCGTGTATATAGTCAATCACGGAGGCCTTCTATATGACACCTCCTCGCACCCAGTGTCTTCCAATTTGTAGGTTTGTAAGTTTAGTTTGAATGGGCTGTCGGCGACCAGCGCACCACCCCCCCCGTATCTGCCGAGGCAGACTCCACTGATGGTTCTGTTCATCACATGATCCCTTTCGACGGCCGGTGACGGCGGAAGAGACAAATGGACAGACAAATATCGGCCACCGGCAATGTCGCCCTGTGACAGCCTCCGCCAAGCCTCTCGGCTTGTCGGAGGATTTTACTATGTTTGACCTCGGAGACAATTGTTCGCGACACACATCATACCGTCACGGCGTCAGTTAGTGACAAGGTGACAGCTAGTGACAAGGTGACAGCTAGTGACAAGGTGGGGGGTGTCGGGAGCATGGCACGACACAGCCGGAGTGACAGTCCTTGTGTGAGTGACAGTGACAGCTTTCGGACCTCGCTACAGCTGTAGATGCTATCGGCAGACAGACTGGCTCGGACAGGTATGTACCAAGCGTTGGAGCAGCGTGAACGGTTCACCTTAGTCATGGTGATTGTAGATCAAAACGAGACTGGCAAAAGTCAGCAGTAATGGTGACATCAGTGTAATAGCAATAGTCAGCAGAGTAATATGTGGAGGAAGCGCTGCTAACGAACGATTCGGTTGGTATGAAGTGTTGGAGCAAGGTACCTAATTACAACACAGTAACATCGTAACAACGAGGTCCACAGAGCCCAGTACCTAGCCCGGTATAAGTCCCAGACCTGAACTGTAAGGCTAACGGAAATGCCGGGCCTAAGCCATGCTTGGTCAAATGGTCATGTCAAATAAATGTGCGCCGTACAATACAATGCAATAAGATATGATAAACACAATACAAAAAAGTGCAGAAATAACCTCAGCTGCTGAACATCAAATACTGCGAGCAGCAGGGAACCTAAACATTGTATCAGTCATTAGCCAGCTGAGTTACCCACTGCAGCGTCGGGCTCCCAGGTAATGCGGCACAGTATCAAAAGACCTGCAGAGATGTCGGCACTCAGACATGGCTGCACCATACATTAATACATTAAAGGGAGGGTGCCTACTCACATTGGTCATGTGGAGGTGTTGACACTAGTCTGTAGAACATATTTGTCTGAATTTAGCCATGTGCTTCATTTCCCCAGAATCACTTTGTTCTGAGATATTCCCAAAGGTCGCCAGATATCACATACTGGCAGTCTTAATTATCTCGATGTCGCTCGAGAGGGCTTTCAGCTACTGAAAGCAATTGCTCTAAGATTTTTCACAACGCTAGACATATAATTAGCTAGCTCTGGCCCAATATAAACAATTGACATCGTTGATGCACTGAGATAATACAGCTGCCGAACAGCATTTCAGGTCACGATCACTGTAAGAGGGCAAACCTACTACATTGCTCATAAGGTGTTATATCGACAATACTATTTAGTGCCGCTCATTATAATGGTAAACATCATCGCTACTATAAATACTCGTTTTATAGGACGATCGTTTATGATTTTGAAAAAAACAAATGACCAAAACAGAATATAAGTACATCAAACTAACGGGCTCCAGACGTGAATTTTATTCGTAACCAATAATCAAAGCAATAGCTTCTTACCGTAAGAAAAATATATTTGACATTTCAAAAGAGTAGGCACACTCCCTTTAATACATTCTACCGTCATCAGAATCAATTTGTTGCGGATCCATTAAGCGAGACAAACAACGAGAAGTGGTGTCGCTTAATCCCGATAACGGTTGGCTCGTCACTGACTTACATTTTATGGCGTCAGCGTTAAATAATTTAGATGTTACAAAATGTTCACAAAATTAGTGTATGAAATGTTAAGTATGGATTCGAAAACTCAAAAATAATGTATGTTACATTAAGCAAAGTTTTTTGCCTAAATGGCCATGGTTTCTACCGTCCGATCACGCAAATCCTATTTACTACCAGAATTGATGTCAAACTCGAATTTGTTACGTGCCATAAAGCCTAAATACGGTCCTCCTGCATAATAATAACCCTTTGGGACCGTGAACGCACTGTGCGCGCACGTATTAAAGGGCATGTTTCAACTATGTATTGGTTTTATACTGAGATAGTTATCTATTATATTTGACAGCTATTTAAATGTCTTAATTACTAAAGTCATTTCCCCAAAACCTAACCGTTTTTAAGCAGTGTAATATATATTAAGTAAAATGACCCCAGGCTGGTGCAGCCACTGATTGGCTGACAGCTTCAAGACAAACTTCCAAGATAATTGGCCCTGGGAAAAAAAAAACGATTAGTGTTTCTCGAACTTTGAATGGATCACCTGCTGCTATTACGATAACAAAAGACTTGTATGTATTCAAGTGCGCCATAATTATCTACAAAGATTGTGCCTTTTCTCTATAGCCCTCTTTAACTCAATAATGATGTCACTGTCCCAAATTGAAAAAGCTTAATTTTTATAAAGTTAAGTGACTTTTTGAGATACAAATATCACCATCGTTTTCGAAAGCAGTTACTTCATATTTTTACTACAACGGGCTTTTATATATATATATATATATATATATATATATATATATATATATATTTGTCACTTTTGCAGAAAGTGAAACTCCTTTGTAAATGGTCAAACATCAAAGGGGCAATGATCATTGATCCATAATTCCGTATGTCGCCCTCATGTTGTGCCATCAATATCTAATTTTACATCGGTGGCAAAGTGAATGAGACACGGATCAAAAGCCAGAGCTATGTAGAGCGTACGCTTGCCGCTGCAAGTGTTATGTTACCATGCATGAGATATTGCCCCGTTGCACTGATGCTATGACCTCCCGTACGTCTCAACTGCCAGCTCCTGGCGCTCTCCCACAGACCCATCCCTACCTCACCTCACCCCAGAAACCAGGGAATTGTGCATTGTGCAACGCTTCGGAAATGAAGGTGGGTGTTTCGAGGACTGTCCCGCTGAGCACTAGTGCATTGCGGTACAGCATCTTAGGATCGCAGACGACCAAGTGCCGGTCGGTGCCTGACGGGAACTGATCAGTGATCACGTCTTGTGCTAACTTCTATTGTCTGAGTCCTGACGCCATTTGGCCTTTGATGTCGGCTGCTACACAACTGGTACATCACTTTGTCATTATAGTTCGAGTGTATTCCCAGGGCTGTGAACCGCATTGTTACAATGTCTTTGTAATATTCCCGATGTTCAGGCCGGCCTACCCCCTGATATCAGCGGGGTCACCACCCTAGGAACTTTTAAGTCTACCATCTGCGACTTGTGAGTGCTCACTGTGTTATGTGTCTCACTGATGTTTTCCTTGTATGCAATACTCTTTATAGGTAGCAATCATCCTCGATCTAAGCTCAATGAAGGCTTCTTTATAGGTAGCAATCATCCTCGATCTAAGTCGTAGGCACGCCTCTCTTGACAACTGACTTGATTTCCACAAAAACTGTGCAACTATTCAGTGCCAAACTAATCCACACTCCCAGCAGGCACGTAACCAATATTTTTATCAGCGGGGGGGGGGGCGTCAGAAAGAAAGAAAGAAATGTTCCTCAGCCATAGCTTAATGAATTATTTCTTTAGGGAAGAGGGGGGGGTAGGGTCGGGTTTTCAGATAATCCAATTCTATCCTATCTAGTGTGAATTTATTTTGCTCAGGGGGATGGCCCCCGTGCCCCTGGCTACGTCCCTGACTCCCAGACGTGCATAGCCCAGTCACGTACCCAATCTTCTCAACAGTGCCTTCCATCCTACAATTACCAAGCGATCTCCAGTTCGACACCATGCCGGAAATCACCGTGACTATTTCCCAATATCGGCCACCTAAAGCCGCCATCAGCCGGGCGGCATTATGCTGAGAGCTCTCCAATAAAGAGGTCACGCCGGCTCAGCGCCAGCTGACTGCAGAGTGACGTCACCAGGCGGCGAATAATGCGACGCGCGTGACGGCTGGCGAGGGTAATGAGGCGGCGCTGGCGGCCCTCAGTCACCCCCTCAGGTCATACAGAGGCGGTGGTGACGGCCCTCAGTCATCCCTCAGTCATACAGAGACGGTGGTGGAGACCCTCAGTCATCCCACAGTCATGCAGAGGTGGTGGTGACGACCCTCAGTCACCCCTCAGTCATACAGAGGCGGTGGTGACGGCCCTCAGTCATCCCTTAGTCATCCCTCAGTCATACAGAGGCGGCGGTGACGGTGGCCGTACAACGACGGTATAGATCATGGTAGGAACTAGGTGGTCGAAACCAGGGTAACTAGACACCGGGTAGAACGGTAAGGAATGCAGCGCCCGACCGAAAAAATTGAAAGAGTATATAGACAACGAATACATTGATTTTGAAAATATGTTGTCTATTGATATATTAACATTAAACTAATGTAACAAAAAGTATCATTAAACTAGTATTTCCATAAGATTTTCGATCTTACTTTAGAATTCCACTATTCCACACAAATTACTAAGCAATAATCGAATAGGATAGATTATACCTTCTTTGGTAGCAAGGCAAGCGGTAATCAAAACAACAAGCCGCCTCTACTAGCATTATAGATGACGCTGCAGTCGCCACTTCCATGCTACGCCACAGTCGGCATTGGGCGCTCCGAATGTCACAATGGCATTTTCTGCAAAAAACAAAGTTCTTCGTGAATAACTTATTATCGGTTGAACATGGAGAACTGATTGTTACGCCATCGTGTTTGTCTCATAAAGCTCCTTTGAATCATTTTATGGTGACCGGGAAAGGTCAATTGACGAGCAACCTTCGAGTGGCTTATATTGCAACCTGAAACCTTTGTGTGACACAGAAGCCATAACAAATGCAACCATGGAACAATTAATCTTTGTGTCGATGAAAAGAGCAAAATTGCGTTATTTTAAGCAATTTAAATGCACATTTATGACAAATTCCCATCTTCATTTTTTTCGTCCTATGACTTACTTACGAATATTATAAAAATATAAAAACGAAACTATTTGCACTGCGCTCGTTTCAAGGTCAGGTTAGGTCACCAGAGGTCACAGGTCATTTCGTCAAAATCCACAAAAAAGCTGGGCCTGAAATGATGATCCTCACTTAATCGCCATTTATCAAAATATATGGTTTTCTAGAAATTGGATAATATGTTGTAGAGTTATTTGCCAAATGGCTAAGTCTTGCAAGATAACCTCACGAAAATTCCGGAGACTATAAGTCGGGAGCCGTAACTCTCATCGAGCGGAAACTGGCACAGCGTAATTTTGCGCCCAAGATAACCCCTACAGCGGACTTTTGTCGAAATCGGAGATGTAGGGTGTTACCCCTTGTTGATCGGTCCTGGAATGCCTCAGCTATGTTTCACCATTGGGATTCTGCACTCTGCAGTCACAAGTTTGTCACCATTTTTGTTTAAACAATTTTGCCAATTTCCCCCCCCCCCCCACCAAAAAGTCCTGAGTCTGACAGACGTAGGTAATAAGGTATCAAAATGATCCCTCGGTGCACTATGTTGCTGTTTTTACAATGCTGCACTATGTTGCTGTTCTTACAATGCTGCACTATGTTGCTGTTTTTACAATGTGCTGCCGCAGCTGCCGCCTCTCCTAGTCTTTTGACAGCGGTGAGCATTTGCAAAGTTGCTGTACCTACTTACTTATGTTTCAACTAAGATTGTTCACCGATGCCGATATATTTGTCACCAGCGGTGGGCACGGCTCCGCTTATCCGCTAACCTCTAATTAGCGGAACTAACTTTTCGTTCAGCGGATTAGCGTTTCCGCTAACATAAGAATCCATTAGCGGACCAATAAGCTTCCGCTAAATTTAGTTCTTCTGACGAAAAGTCCGCTAACAAATAATTTTCGACATTAATTAAGCTATCCTCAGGTGTAAGAGTGGGGAAGGGGAGGAAGGAAGAGGGAATGACAGGGACGGAGCATCCTTCCGCCTCTGTTTAAATGTTTTTAATGAAATGAACAAAGAATGCATTTGCTCATCGAATTCATGATTTGTGTACACCTTGATCATCATTTGATATTGGCATGCTTCTCCTTTTTGGAAAGCTCTATGTTTATGCTACAACATTACAATTTTAGCTCTCTAGGTCTGTTTTAAGGGTTTCAGAGCCAAAAATAAGCAAAATTAATGTGATAAAAGCTAACGATTAGCGGTTAGCGTTAGCTTCCGCTAATCTTGTGAGTGGTTAGCGGCTTAGCGTTAGCAGATTTTTGTTTTTCAGTTAGCGGATCAGCGGCTAGCAAAACTAACTTTTCGGCTAGCTGTGTCCACCACTGTTTGTCACCAGTTATAATGGCAGAATGGTAATTTTATCAGCCCTGCTATTCGTTTGCAAAGGTCAGGGAAAACGCAATAAGCATTGCTTAGAGAAGGGCATTGATGCCACGATGCTACATTAAAACAAAGGAATCAAACTAGACGCTAAAACAGGTTTGTCTATATTTGCCTGAGCACTGAGCAGCGTACGTACTTCACTATTACATGGGTCGAACATATTGTTGGGCACGGATCATGGGACGCACTTCACAAAAAGAGCATGCTTGTCAGGATAATCGTTACGAGTTTCAATTATTTTGGCGACATTCACACTGACAACAGATCTTAAAATATGTGCGTTGACTTTCCTATCGCTAGAATCTGGTCACTATTCCAGTCCTGACTCTGATCCTGGTGCAAGTCCTGCTCCGTCCATCTTAGGTTTAGATACCTCAGTCTCAGATTCCTCACCTTTGGATTCCTCAGCCTCAGACTTCTCAGCCTCAGACTTTTCAGCCTCAGATCTTCTCAGCCTAAAGACTTCTCAACCTCAGACTTCTCAGACTCGACTGTCTAGCCCCCAGAAGCTCGAGCCCTCAGACTTCTCAGCTCATCCATCTCAGCCTAGTTCTCACGCCTCAGAACTTCTCAGCTCAGACTTCTCAGCCTCAGACTTCTTCACCCTCAGACTTCTCAGGCCTCAGACTTCTCAGCCTCAGACTTCTCAGCCTAATGATTTATAGCCTCAGATCTTCTCAGCCCTCAGATTCTCAGCTCAAATACTTCTCAGCTCAAGACATTCTCAGCCCAGAAGCCTCAGACTCAGACTTCTCAGCCCTCAGACTTTCCGCCTCGGATTCTCTCAGCCTCAGATTCTCAGCCTCAGTCTTTCTCAGCCTCAACTTTCACCTCGATTTTCAGCCTCAGACTTTCTCAGCTCGATTCTTCAGCCTCAAATTCTTCAGCCTCAGTCTTCTCAGCCTCAGACTTCTCACCTCAACTTTTTTCAGCTCAGACCTTCCCTCTTCAGCCTCAGACTTCTCACGCCTCTCAGACTTCTCAAACCTCAGACTTCTCCAAGCCTCAGACTTCTCTCAGCTCAGTCTTCTCAGCCTCAGACTTCTCACGCCTCAGAACTTCTCAGCCCAGAAGCCAGCCTCAGACTCTCAGCCCCAGAAGCCTCAAGCTCATGACTTACTCAGCTCAGCCTTCTCAGCCTCAGACTTTCTCAGCCTCAGACTTTTCAGCTCCAGACTTTCTCAGCCTACAGACCTTCTCAACCTCAGACTCTCTCAGCCTCAGACTTCTCAGCCCAGAACCTCAGCTCAAGACTGTCTCAGCCTCAGACTTCTCATGCCTCAGCACTTCTCAGCTCAGACTTCTCAACCTCAGACTTCTCAGCCTCAGACATTCTCAGCCTCAGTCTTCTAGCCTAGACTTCTCAGCTCAAGAACTTCTCGCCCCAGGAAGCCTCAGCCGTCCAGACTTTCTCAGCCCGCAGAGCTCAGCCTCAGACTTTCTTCAAGCCCTCAGTCTTCTCAGCCCTCAGACGTCTCAAGCCCCAGCTTCTCAGCCCCAGAAGCCTCAGCCTCAGACTTCTCAGCCCCAGAAGCCTCAGCCTCAGACTTCTCAGCCTCAGCCTTCTCAGCCTCAGACTTCTCAGCCTCAGACTTTTCAGCCTCAGACTTCTCAGCCTAAGACTTCTCAGCTAGAACTTCTCGCCTCAGAACTTTCAGAGCCTCAAAGACTTCTCAGACTCGACTTCTCAAGACTCACGACTTCCTCCAGCCTCAAGACTATCTCAGCCTCAGACTTTATCAGCCTTAGACTTCTCAGCACTCAGTCTTTCTCAGCAGACTTCTCAGCCTCAGACTTCTCAGCCCCAGAAGCCTCAGCCTCAGACTTCTCAGCCTCAGACTTCTCAGCCTCGGATTCTTCAGCCTCAGACTTCTCAGCCTCAGTCTTCTCAGCCTCAGACTTCTCAACCTCAGATTTTTCAGCCTCAGACTTCTCAGCCTCGGATTCTTCAGCCTCAGACTTCTCAGCCTCAGTCTTCTCAGCCTCAGACTTCTCAACCTCAGACTTTTCAGCCTCAGACTTCTCAGCCTCAGACTTCTTCAGCTCAGACCTTCTCAGCCCTCAGACTTCTTCAGCCTCAAGCACTTCTCAGCCAGAAACCTCGCCTCAGACTTCTCGCCTCAGTCTTCTCAGCTCAGACTTTCAGCCTCAGACTTGCTCAGCCTACAGCGGGCTTCTCCAGCCCTCCAGCTTCTCAGCCTAGTCTTCTCAGCCTCCCAGCAAGCCTCAAGCCCTCAAGCACTTATCAGCCTCATGATTTCAGCCTCAGCACTTCTTCCAGCTCAGACTTCTCAAGCCATCAGGATTTCAGCCTCAGGACTTCTCAGCCCTCAGCCTCTCATCAGCCTCCAAGACTTTTCAGCCCAGAGCCTCAGCCTCAAGACTATCTCAGCCCATACTTTCAAAGCCCTCAAGACTTCTCAGCCCCAGACTTCTCCAGCCTCAGACTTCTCTAGCCTACGACTTCTCACCTCAGACTTCTCAGCCTCAGAACTTCTCGCCTCCAGAACTTCTCAGCCTCAGACATTCTCAGCCTACAGAAACTTTCAGCCTCATAACTCTTCAGCCTCAGACTTCTCAGCCTCAGACTTTCCTCAGCCCTCAAGAGCTTTCAGCTCAGACTTCTACCGCTCAGACTTCTCAGCCTCAAGATTTCCTAGAACTCAGACTTCTCACGCTCAGATTCTCAGACTCAGACTTCTCAGACTCAGACTTCTTCAGCCTCAGACTTCTCACGCCTCAAGACTTCTCAGCTAGATTATCTAGCCTCAGTCTTCAACAGCCTCAGACCTTCTCAGCCTCAGTCTTCTCAGCCTCAGAACTTCTCAGCTCAGTCTATTCAGCCCAAGCCTCAGCCTCCAGAAGTCTCAGCCTCAGACTTCTCAGCCTCAGACTTCTCAGCCTCAGACTTCTCAGCCTCAGACTTCTCAGCCCCAGACTTCTCAGCCTCAGT
Organism: Semibalanus balanoides; assembly: GCA_014673585.1. Classification (NCBI taxonomy): domain Eukaryota; kingdom Metazoa; phylum Arthropoda; class Thecostraca; order Balanomorpha; family Balanidae; genus Semibalanus; species Semibalanus balanoides. The sequence goes on from VOPJ01007892.1 coordinate 64,630, forward strand.
CTTCTCAGCCTCAGACTTCTCAGACCTCGGATTCTTCAGCCTCAGTCTTCCTCAGCCTCAGACTTATCAGCCTCAGACTTATCAGCCCCAGAAGCCTCAGCCTCAGACTTCTCAGCCTCAGTCTTCTCAGCCTCAGACTTCTCAGCTCAGTCTCATACAGCCTCAGACTTCAGCCTCAGACTTCTCAGCCTCAGACTTCTCAGCCTCAGACTTCTCAGCCTCAGACTTCTCAGCCTCAGATTTCTCAGCCTCAGACTTCTCAGACTCAGACTTCTCAGACTCAGACTTCTCAGACTCAGACTTCTCAGCCTCAGACTTCTCAGCCTCAGACTTCTCAGCCTTAGACTTCTCAGCCTCAGTCTTCTCAGCCTCAGACTTCTCAGCCTCAGTCTTCTCAGCCTCAGACTTCTCAGTCTCAGTTTCTCAGCCCCCAGAAGCCCTCGCTCAGACTATCAGCCTCAAGACTTCCTCAGCCTCAAGACCTTCTCAGCCCTCAGACTCTTCAGCCTCAAGACTTCTCAAGCTAGACTTCTCAGCCTCAGTCTTCTCAGCCTCAGCTTCTCAGCCATCAGACTTTCAGCCCAGAAGCTCAGCCTCAGACTTCCAGCCCAGACTTCTCAGCCTCACGCTTCTTAGCCTCGACCTTTCCACGCCTTAGACTTCTCAGCCCCAGACTTCTCAGCCCCAGTCTTCTCAGCCTCAGACTTACTCAGAACTCGGATTCTTCAACCTAGTTTCTCAGCTCAGACTTATAGCTAGACTTTTAATCAGCCCAGAGCCTCAGCCTCATGACTTATCAGCCTACAGTCTCTCAGCCTCAACTTCGCCTCAGACTCAGTCCTTCCTCAAGCCTCAGACTTTCTCAGCCTCAGTCCTTCTCCAGGGGGCTTCCAGAAGCCTCAAGCCTCTCAGGACTATCTCAGCTCAGACTTCATCAGGCCTCGACTTCTCGAGACCTCAGACTTTCAGCCCAGAAGCCTCAGCCTCCAGCACTTCTCGCCTCAGTCTTCTAGCTCAGACTTTCTCAGCCTCAGTTCCTCTCCTTCAGCCTCAGACTTCTCAGCCTCAGCCTTCTAGCCCAGAAGCACTCAGACTCAGACTTATCAAAGCCTCAGCTTCTAAGCCTCAGACTATCTCAGCCTCAGACTCAGCTCAGACTTTCAGCCTCAGACGTTTCAGCCTCAGAACTTCTCAGCCTCAGTCTTGCTCAGCCTCCGACTTCTCAGCCATCGTAGACTATCTCAGCCCACAGAAGCCTCGCCCTCAGATTCTAGCCAGAAGCCTCAGCTCAGACCTATCTCAGCCTTCGATGGGCTCTTAATTCACAGCATTAAATCGTAAACTCGGCTTCTAATTTCACCGTTGACTTGTATAAGCTGTAAAGCTTATCGCTGGTGCATCTCCGGAGTCCATGATTTTCTCATCTCAGCTCGACTCTTCGGGGCGTTATTTATCATCAAATCAACTCATCGGTTCATCTTTGACTCGCCATCAGCTTATTCGCACGCCTCGCCTACGGAACTTGCATGATGAAGCTCAGTTCACATGACCTACTGGCTACTGGCACTTGCATGATGAAGCTCAGTTTCCATGACCTACTGGCTACTGACCTGTAGACAAACAGTACACGACCGAGTCGGACCTGCAGGTCTGCTGTATGATCACCGAGAGCCAAATTCAAGAACCCGCTGTGGTTCAGAATTCCTTTCTTAGCGTGATACATATGGGCTCCGATACTGTCTCCATACAAAGTTAATGTCAAGTGGCAAACATTAATGTCAAATCAATGTCACGTGCTGCTGACCGTTACAGGGGCAGGAAATGAAACATAAAATACAGTATACACTATTCAGTCCTAGACAGCAGACCTACATACATGTCAACTTCGTCCTTTGTGAGTGTTGCATTTTACTAGCATGCAGCCTGCATGAGTCGTTATCCAAGAATGTGTTTTTAATGACGGCATTAATGTACAATTCCTGTCGGGATAATTGCACAGAAACTCCCACATTTCAGCGATATTTCGACCTCTAAGTGGTGACACAATGTTAAGGTCGATATTGCCAATACTGCACCGCATACACAGAGGGTCAGCCGTCGGTCGAGTTGAACGTGCAGCAATGCTGGTGTCGTTCAGGAAGCTACAATGCTCTATAGCTATCATTTGCTAATGGTCGACCCATAGTATTGATGATAAATAATTGCCATGTGGTGCGTTTAAAGTAATTAAAGGCCACAAAGGTTTTCTTCTGTGAAATGTTACAACGAGCAGACCTATGCAGGAAAGGGGTTAATGCCAGCGGCGTCAGTTTTTCGGTAGCAAAACTTCGCTGTTGAAGATGCTTCTTGGTCAACGTTACCACTGTTACTATGGTGACAGTACCAAGCGCGGATCCAGGATTTCGGTCAGGTCAGGGGGCAGCACATACAAAAAGTTGCGCTCAACGGCGCGCCCTACGGGCGAGGCATGGGCGCGACCCGGGCTCAGGGAGGGGGCCTCTATATCCGCGCCTGGTACCAGGGAACTGAAGCATGTTGACTTTGCCAAAAAAGGTCCTCGTCACAAATTACAAGACACATACAAGAGTGATAAAGTATGCAAGGGTGGACTTAGGTAAAAACTCCGCTGCTGGCATTGTTATCCAAACAGCGTTTGGAGGCAGATGCCCATGTGTGGTTAAAGATACTAAAATGACGATAATGATTATGCATCCAGTGTGACCATTGTGACTTGGAACACTGGTTATGGTCAGCTAGGGGTGAGACGTTAGTGTTGCCCGATTTAAGAACGCTGAGTTGGAATGTTGAGCTCATCCGTCAATGACACATGATGTGTGTTCAAATGCGCTCGATAAGGGACGTCAACGATATTTTGTATTCTAAGCCTTTGTGTTATTTATGAGGAGCACTTCTATATTGATAGACTCGAAATAGCTACGACTTTGCGTGTTGTTCTGACAAGACAAATTGAAGTAATTTCAATCTGGGAGAAACTTTATTCTTTGATGTTAAATTTCGCACGCCAGTGATTTGTCAACTAATAACTCAACAAATCATTTCAAACACTAAAGTTTCCTCTGCCATATGTAACCAAAATGCAAGAATAACTTTGTTTTTTAGCACGCAATTGCCATAGCTTTTAACTTGTACTCTTAAGAGAAGTTCAGTTTTCGTTAAGATCTCCAAAACTGATAAGAAATGTGGAAATGAAGTAGGCATCATATCCAGGTTCTGCTCTGGGTGCCTATAAACCCTCACCACGGTATGTATTGTATGTCACCGTTGGAAAGCCGGAGTCGAGGAGCCAACTGCTTTGCTAGCTGTATAACTGGCGGCAAATTGCTACCGGCTTGCACACCCGTTGGCGTGCACCCCCGTGTGTATGTGTTGATGTTTCTGAAGGGTTCCCAACGGACGGGTTATTCAATGTTTGGCTAGCTTGAAAATAATTTACTCCCCACACTTGATATGGGCTAGGAACTTTAGTAGCATTGTTGGCTACATAAAATTGGGTAAATTATGTATATGATATTACATTTGTCGTTGTATATCGAGGTTAAAGAGCGCGAGGTCTCCGAAAAGCGTTGTGACGTCCATCCACCCATACAACTCGAAATCCGTTTCTGGAGATGTTTGCACAAAATAGGTTTTTCAGCGTTATTTTAAACTTGCAATTATAAGCTTCATGTTAATAATAATATAAATATATTTGGGTATGCATATGATGGATTTGACTGCGCTTTACCGCTGCATCATTTGTAGTGCTTAGCACCCTTTGGTTTTAATGCTACGGTGGTGTAATAAGGAAATTTGCCAAAATCGGCAATATGTATATTATTATAGTTTTATGCATGAGTGGCATTAATGATTCAGTTTATGAACGAGCCGAAGGAGAGTTCATAAAATGAATATTTAATGCCACGAGTGCATAAAACGATTTAGTGCATGGCTGAGGACTGGCTGTTTAGAGCACAAGTACATATTTTTCAAGAGTTCAATGCAGGGTCATTTACCTGAGGCTTAGCAGTGTATTATCACTTTTGGGAATTTATTAACACTCCAGTTAATACACCGCTACAGTTAAGCACATGGCCATTAGGAAAACAGTCTTCGGCCATGCACTAAAGGTGGTAAAAAACAGCGAAATATTGCATTAAAACCTAAATTTTGAATGCATCTTAGAGACGGTACAATGGTCTACACATTTGCGTTTGTTTCACGTTCCATAGGTGTCAAGCACTGATTTAAATCGTGAAACGTCATAAAACATGAATATGCACTTGTATAGCCAGTAATTTTGCACGTGCCACGCGCCACTGATCGACACACAGTGCATACGCCGGGCGGATCGTTTTTTATACATCTGTGTTTAAACCGTGTCCTTGCGACTTCTGGTTGCCGAGATATATGCGCGGTATTGCAGCGATGTTTTTCATGTAATTTCGTGAACATAACAGGGCGTGCACGTGTGCACGTGAAATATGACCTAGAGTTTGACTTTCGCAACATTGCCAGTGGTGTGGTCTCGACCACACCACTCATTTTAGCTTAATCGGTTCAGCCGTTTCTCAGCTATAGCATGATAACGTTGTCTGACACCCCTGACGTGGCACGTGTCACGTGCCATGCTGACCCCTCACGTGAGACTTAACTTGTCAATAACACAATGCAATTGAATCGGGCTATCAGATGGCGAAGATCGCTTGTCAATCGGATGCGGGGTTCCAAAGATATAAACTTCTGAAGAGCATTACGGTCGGGTCAGGTCGGGTCGGGTCGGGTCGGGTCGGTTCGGGTCGGTTCGGGTCGGGTCGGGTCGGGTTTGGCCAGGTCGGCCGCTTTTATGTGATAAAAGCCCGGTGTTCAGTGAGGGCTCGCTCGCGCTTCGCACTCGCTCATAATCACACCACTCAGTCGGAATGTGGAATTCTGAGAGAATCAGAGGTTAAAGCCAAGTTAAACGACCATCTGCAGGGATGGTTTCAGCAGACACTTTAGGGTCAAAACGCTAGAATTATAATTAACGATGGACCTCAAATCGTGTCAACGGCTAATCATTTTTTTCTGAGAAGAATTTCGTCGATCGCCGCCAAACATCTGGCGATATTCAGCACATCTGTGTTTTTTAGGGCTTACCGCTTCCAGTGGATCGCCAATGGAACTCGAACTGTGTGTATACTATCAACATAACGTTCGACGGAAACTTGTATTTTCTGAGCGTCAACGGTATAAAATTGTCTAGTGTAAAACGACGATCCTTAACCATAAAGTTCGAAATTGTTTTATTTGTTTAATATTATACCAGAATATCGATGGACAGGCAGCAGGACGTTTCGCTTAAGATCGAACTTAGACCATCTAATGCTGGACGGAGACGTAAGGGTTCCGATTGAAGGGGAATATCACCAAAGTTAGACTCTGTACGTTGGTGATGATTCTTACCACAGCCAAACACTAGGCGATGATGATGGGACAGTGAGCTCAGCCAGTCCACACTGCAGAGGATGGGAGGGAGGGGGGGTTGCAGCAGAGGATGGGAGGGAGGGCTGCAGGCAAGAGATGGGAGGGAGGGAGGGGCTGCAGGCAGAGGATGGGAGGGAAGGGGCTGCAGGCGGGATGGGAGGAGGGGTGCAAGGCAGGGATGGAGGGAGGGCTGCAGGCAGAGGATGGAGGAGGGCTGACAGGCAGAGGATTGGGAGGGAGGGGCTGCAGGCAGAGGATGGGAGGAGGGAGGGGCTGCAAGGGCAGAGATGGGCAGGAGGGGCTGCAGGCAGAGGATGGGAGGGGGGCTGCAGGCAGAGGATGGGAGGGAGGGGGCTGCAAGGCAGAGGGATGAGAGGGAGGGGCTGCAGGCAGAGGAGGGAGGGAGGGAGGGGCTGCAGGCAGAGGTGGGAGGGAGGAGCTTGCAGGCGAGAGGATGGGAGGGACGGGGCTGGCAGGCAGAGGATGGGAGGGAGGGGCCTGCAGGCAGAAGGATGGGGAGGGAGGGGCCTTGCCCAGGCAGAGGATTGGGAGGGAGGGCTTGCAGGCAGAGGATGGGAGGAGGGGCTTTCAGGCAGAGGATGGGAGGAGGGGCTGCAGGCAGAGGTGGGAGGAGGGGCTGGCAGGCAGAGGATGGAGGGAGGGGGCTGCAAGGCCAGAGAATGGGAGGGAGGAGGGCTGCAGGCAAGGTATGGAGGGAGGGGGCTGCAGGCAGAGGATGGGAGGGAGGGGCTGTAAAAAAGCAGAGGATGGGGGGAGGGCTGCAGCAGAGGATGGGAGGAGGGGCTGCAGGCAGAGGAATGGGAGGGAGGGGCTGCAAGGCAGGGAATGGGGGGAGGGGCTGCAGGCAGAGGATGGGAGGGAGGGGGCTGCCCAGGCAGAGGATGGGAGGGAAGGGAGGGGCTGCAGGCAGAGGAAATGGAGGAGGGCTGCAGGGCCTAGATGGATGGAGGGAGGGAGGGGCCTGCAGGCAGAGGATGGGAGGGAGGGGCTGCAGGCAGACGGATGGGAGGGAGGGGCTGCAGGCAAGATGGAGGGAGGGGCTGCAGCAGAGGATGGGAAGGGAGGCGCAGGCAGAGGATGGGAGGAGGGGGCTGCAGGGCAGAGGAGGGAGGGAGGGAGGCTGCAGGCAGAGGATGGGAGGAGAGGGCTGCAGGCAGAGGATGGGAGGGAGGAGGGGCTGCAGGCAGAGACTGGGGAGGGAGGGGCTGCAGGCCAGAGGATGGGGAGGGGCTGCAGGCGAGGATGGGAGGCGAGGGAGGGGCTGCAGGCAGAGTGGAGGGAGGGGCTGCAGGCGAGGATGGGAGGGAAGGGGCTGCAGGCAGAGGATGGGAGGGAGGGCTGGCAGGCAGAGGATGGGAGGGAGGGGCTGCAGGCAGAGGATGGGAGGGAGGGGCTGCAGGCAGAGGGATGGGAAGGAGGGGCTGCAGGCCAGAGGATGGAAGGAGGGGGCTGCAGGGCAGAGGATGGAGGGAGGGGCTGCAGGAGGATGGGAGGGAGGGGCTGCAGGCAGAGGAATGGGAGGGAGGGAGGGGGCTGCCAGGCGAGGCACCTGGGAGGGAGGAGGGCTGGCAGGAGAGGATGGGGGGAGGGCTGCAGGCAGAGGATGGGAGGAAGGGTTGCAGGCAGAGGATGGGAGGGAGGAGAGAGTGGCCGGAGGCGGGGCTGAGGAGGCCCGATAACGGCTCATCGCTATTCGCCCCACCACACCGTCGAAGGCCGAGATTCCTCTCCACCACTATCCGCAGGAGACACCATTGGTCCCCAGAGATGTGTCGAGCACAAACTATTGGCCATTATTCCTCGTGCTGGTCTTTTAGCTTTCAGTCGGAACAGACCCGAACATATGTTGTATTGTATTCAACATATAGGTCTAACACATAAAGAAGGGATTTTCCTAGCATTGCGTGGTCATCTTTTAGTACATTGTTAGATATTCTGTAGATTGGTTTCGACGCTGGGCAGGGTAACGAGGAGGTTGTCTACTTCTAACTCCGAACGTGCTTGTCCAACAACATATTGGTACGGATTAGTGGTGCCAATCGGTGCAAACATTTTCGGAAATCCGAATTTATCCGAAGACCGATTCGGTGGACGGACACAAGCATATTTCTTTAGACATTCTTCGGACATCCAATACCAAAGGATGGCTTGTCGTGAAAATCACTCAGTTACTTTTTATCATGAAATACATTCCTGTATAATGTATATAAAGCAATATGTGATGATTGTGGCATTTGGATATCATAACTGAAGTCTGAAGTGTTATTTGACACAAATGCCTATTTTATGGAGTTATTGGGAAGGAAAAACTGGATGTCTTATATTCCATATAATACACTTTGTTCTGCTTTCGGACAAATTTCGGACAAACAATGATCTTCGGACAGTTTCGGACGGACAGCTGACCATTAGGGTGCATCAAAATACACTTTTCCATGATATCGATCTGTCTGGGTTCTAAAAGTGTTCGATTGGAT